>DWGR01003815.1:0-11757 GCA_018247715.1 Heliconius burneyi | reverse complement strand
AAAAAAAAAAAAAAAAAAAAAAAAAAAAAAAATTGGGGGACCTCATCGCCGCGCTTTGCCTTTTTACCAGCGCGAGTAATTGAAAACATTAAATATTTTATTTCCTCGAATGTGAAAGGAATCCACAACCTATCATGTGTACAGTAGCACACTTGTTGAACCCCTGCGCCACATGTTTATTTATATTTACATATTTAAAAACATTTATTTAGTTGTTTTTCCAGAGTTTTACGCAAAAGATACTTGAGAAATGAAAAGATATAGAAAGAAGTTTCATTCACGTTTTGATCTTTTTTTGTAGCTTTATGCTTTATCCTGCTTAGGTGGGCAGATCCTAATAGCATTAGTCAATGCCATTATTAATGTGGTTATAGCAATGTGTGACGTGCATACATACATTATTATGTAGGACGATATGAGAAATCTGATTATTCACTTGATTTGCATTCTAATAAACAGTTGGAAATTACTGTAAATTAAATATTTCCAAAATTAATGAATTATGAGAATTTGTTTTTGTTTTTGAACACGAGATTAATGCTGTTAGCCCTATTGGCTTTTACAGCGACACCGGTTGGGTGGGGAAGAGGGTACTCTGTCCCTGAAGAAATGCAAGCACTATGTGGCTGCCTGTGAGGCGCCCCCTGCGGCACTCGAATCTCGGCTTGCGGCCGTCAAGCGGACTGGCAAGAATTCGTAAAGCTTTTGTTTAATAAGTAAATATCTATTGTTACATCAGCTATTTAAAAAAAATGGGGCGAGCAGAGAGAACCTGGTTCCCAATTTTCCATTACTTACCAGGAAAATGGTATTTTATATGAGTAATTTAGCTGCTGTCTGTTATTTTATATTAGTAACTAAGCAAAAAAAACACACCATCAGAATACGGCTAAGACGTGCTTGACTCAATGCGTTGCTATGTTATCCGATCGTACTCGGGGGACTTCTTTGTTCATACTTAAAATATTATAGTTTTATCAGATAAAATGAGATTCCTTTAAAACAAGTTAAAATAAGATTTTGAAAATTTGTTTTGTGCTAATATTTTTAATTTAGGTAAAATGAGGAGATTTCCCTCAGTTTACCTAAAATTAAAAATATATAGCTATAGGCAATATGACCTCAGTAAAAGAAGAGAGTAAAAAGAGCATAACCCTGTCACTAAAATTTCTTAAAATATTATTTTATATTGTGGGTTCGATTCCCACTTGAGATAATGTAATATTTAATATTTTCTCAATTAACTTATTAATTAACAATTAACTCAACTCAAGTAACGAGGCAAAACGCGGCGTTCAGTTCCGCAACTTAACAGACAATGTCTCAAATATTAATAGGATAAAAACCTACCCCGCTCTGTGCGGGATACAACGAGAAGTATCAAAGTACTTTTTGTATGAAAATTACAATGCACATATGTATGCTCTATTATGCCAGGAATGAATATCTAGGTCAGTTTTTTGCTACTTTCTTCTTAACGTCTTCTTTATCTTATATCTTAATTATCAACTCCATGCTGTATCCTGCATGTAGTAAGTTGGGTAGAGCGAAACTAATGCTAAGACAAAAATAACCATTTTTAAGACACACATTCCTTAGAAAATTCTGTAAAATAAATAAATAAACGACGAACATTTTCATTAAAATTCAAATTTATTATTTTATGTACAAATCTAGTACATAAGTATGTAGAAATGGAAGATCGTGACTTTGAAAACAAGCTATGGGACGGGCATTGTCTGTAATTGAATGAAATATTACAGTAAACGGAACTACCGACGGAAAATAAATTTTCACTATATATTCGAGAATATAATAAAAAAATAAATGCATTGCATATTTCGAGAAAATTCGATAATTAATACTAACAAAGGCCAGGCGTGGTGCAGAGGCACAAGATGTGGCTGTAAAACTGGCTGGTTATGGGTTCGATTCCCACTCGAAAAGATGAAATATTTATATAAATTTATATTTTTATTTCTTCGCTGTGGCATTGAGGCAAAGCGCGGCGTTGAGTTCTGCCACTCAACACGCAATGCCTCCAGAATACGGCAGAAAGTGGGGAACGGAGTGTCTTAACACTAAGTTTCCTGCTGTGTGCGGGATACAGCGTGAAGCTGATTTGATTTGATTTAATACTTAACATGAATATCTGGCATTAAGCACATTCCTTAAGGATAGTTGTGAGCACAAAGAAGGAATTTCGAAATTGTTTAAGAACTAAGAAAAAACGGATCAAATGGACAGCGACATCACTAATTAATTAAGCTAATTTAATTAAGCTGTATATACTATTATATTATTTTACGTAGAGCCAACGTGGAACATTGGGGCTAAGTGTGACTGTAAATGCCCATTCCCCCGAATAAATTATTTGCATTTCTAGATAGTGTATCTTAACAGTAGGTATTCGCTGCCCAAAGCGAAGTACATCGTCATATTAAATAAGCTGAGCGGTTATTTTCTGCTAACATTACCTAGTGTTCCAATAGTATAACCACAGTGCGAGTGCCTGTCGCTAGTTATCTATTATTTTCTTATTGTGCCACTTAAGTCTTTCATTTATAGCTATGACTAGTATACAGTGGATATTAATACCCATGTGCTTATACAAGAATGTCTTACGTCTGTTTTTTGTTTTTAGAAATATATTTTTTGCCATTTGGATAAAAATAATATACTATATCTTATTTAAGAGAATCTTGTTCTTAGTAAAAGAAGTGTAAACATTATAATTGATCATGAATTAAAATATTTAAACTGTCTCTCTATTTACTAGGAAGATACATTTCAAAACTACACGCTAAGATAAAAATATAAAATTTCGAAGTTTCCCTCATTATTTGCATTTTTCTTTTTATTGAATACAATTCAATTTTAAAGATTGATTTGCTTCAATACCAATCAATACCAAACCAAACGCTTGCTTGCTATGCTTCGTCTTAGTCCTAGTAAGTATAGTTCCTGTAGAATTTTTGATAAATCGTCCCTTGTGGTTCAACAACCCAATTCAGTTCAGTTCTTTTATTATGACGTTTTGAGCGTGTCAGAGCACAAAATCACTTCTCCAATATCACGTTGTATGGAGAACACACGAAAGAGGGTTCTACACTTCAGTACTTTCATCTATGCATTTCTAATAATTGACAGATGTACTTATGTATAGCTTTAAAAGTCATAGAGGCCAGTCTATGCCGTATAAGGCTATGTGTATCTCTTTATATAGTGGTGCAGGTGCACATAGTGTGACGTGATGAAGACGCGACTGATTGTGGGTTCGATACCCACTCGAGGAAATGAAATATTTGTTTAAATTTATATTTTCATTTCTTCGCTCTGTTAACAAGGTAAAACGCGACATTGAGTTCCAGCTCAACATGCAATGCCGCCAGAAGTCGTCCGAAAGTGGGGAAGTCTCAACACTAGGCTTCCTCTGCCTACCCTGCCGTGTGCGTGAAGCTGATTTTTTGATTTATACGTCATACTTATCTCAAATCAACGTGACATTCCCACCACATACAGCGTGACACAAATAGAAACAGAACATTTACTATGACAATAGTATAATAATTCCCACGCTTAACTAGATGAAACTGTACTATATGAGATATAATTGATTCAGCGGATTTAGAGCAGCTTAAGACAATGATAGAAAATGACCCAGTAGTGTACAGTGTTTTCTGTTTTCATTGCAATTATCATTGAAGGATGTAGTTAGCTATTAAAAAGTGAAATTGATAGTTCTTAAACTTAATTACGTATTTTTAAGACAATTGTTTGGAATTTAAATCTTTTAGTTAATTAGTAACTATTTCTTGGTCAAGATTCTGCTAAAGTAGGTAGTTTACACGTATTAACCTAGTTATGACACTCCGTACCCTACTTGGAACTCAACGCCGCTCTTTACCTCGATACCAGACCGAAAATATGAAAATATTAATTATTGTATTTCCTCATGTCACCATAATCTGTCACGTTTAAAGTCACTCTTTGTTCCTCTGCGCCATGACGGGCTTCAAATATTAATATTTATTTCAAATAAATTACAAATAAAACTAATTTCATTATTTTCAAAGTAAAACAAGCTCAATTCCGTGTTCAGCCCTCGTTATCGCTTCATCGCCCTACTTGTTCAAAGAAAGCTGAAATGCATCGTAATTCGTACAATCTGCTTAGTGTATAGAAATATAGGAAATCCTTTCAAATTTAATTAAAACGCCCAGGCGTTTTGCCTTAGGGCCAGAACGAAGAAATGAAAAAATAATAATAATTTTTTCTCGAGTGCATATAGAACCCTCAATTATCATATCCTTGAGCTCGT
The DNA here is from genome assembly GCA_018247715.1 of Heliconius burneyi. Taxonomy (NCBI): domain Eukaryota; kingdom Metazoa; phylum Arthropoda; class Insecta; order Lepidoptera; family Nymphalidae; genus Heliconius; species Heliconius burneyi. Next base: position 7,436 of record DWGR01003815.1, on the reverse strand, counting down.
GCGCCACAACGGCGTCAAAAGTATATCATGACAAATAAATAATGGGCTTCCATAATATAATAAATAATTTATTGAATTTGTATTATAAATACTACCTTTGTGTAGCTTAAGTAATTTACTTTTAGGTACTAATGTATTGAAAAACTATTAAAAAATAAAAAAAAACACATTATTAGCGTAAGAAGCATTTTTAGTCGTAATAAGCTTTAAAGAATTTGGTCTCTTTATAATGCCTCACAATAGTGAATTGTGCACTATATTAACCATAATTTTAACTAAGAGGTCATTTCAGTGCAGCGGCACAGCGCCTAAGCGTAAACGTGACTATTATGGGTTCGATTCCCACTTGGAGAAATGAATTACTTTCTTTCCTCGTACTAGTGACAAGATAAAGCACAGCGTTGGGTTCCACCACTCAGAATGTTATGTCTCGAAAAGTGAGAGGTGCCTAGGAAACGGAGTGTCTTAACACTAGGTTCCATCTACCTATGCTGTTATTTGTGGGATACAGCAGGGAACTAACATATATAATTTAAACTCAACTCGTATTAAAAATCTTAATCAATCTTACATTACCTTAGAAACTATCAAAGCTTTGCCAGCCAATACGAAAAGCCCGGCGATCGCGAGCGGAATCATTGCTGCCATTTTCATTGCGGCCCCCATCATCATCATTCCCATCATTTTCTTCATCTTTCCTCGTCCTGAAATCATTTTTTTATTCACGTAAATATTTTTTCTTTATTATTTTCGAGTAAATACTATTTATTAATGCTTTTTAATCCATAATTATTGTATAAGCTACAAATTGTATCGTCCCGAACGCAATATTCTGTTGTCCTTATGTGTTGGATTTTGGTGGTTAGTGATAGGAGGCGCGGCGTTGAGTTCCGCCACTCAGTACGTAATGCCTCCAGAATTCAACAGAAAGTGGGGAAGGGACAACTCTTAATGGGAACGGAGTGTCAATCTTGACAAATTACATGAACAACGACACCAGTGAAAATTACAAGTGCTTGAACTGGTATTATAATATGGTAGGGTGATTTACGTTCGGCATTGTCTTAAACAGACCGGGACAAATTATTATACTGAGTACTAATATATATATATATATATAAACAAAAAATTGTTTGATATTTGCTAAGTATTAACTGCTTTTGGAATCTTTCCTTTCTATCCTTATACATATTATATAGCTTAAGACTTTATCATTTTAATTAATGTACCTGTGGTCACATTTAATTTCTGCATTTAAAATGTGGCATATGTAAAGAACAAATCTTAGATATTATTTTTAACCACAGGAACAAAGCCGCAGGTAAGAGCTAGTATAATAAAAAAAGTCATATTCACACGTTAGCATTTGAAAAAATCTATGTTGTCCTGTTAATTATGAAGATTATTATACAATAGATTTTTTATTTCATATATCCATATTTTATGTTATATTCTAGAGGGAAATGAAAAAAATGCAGTGCCTCAACACTATTTTCGACAAAAAAAATTACATTACAAGTTTACATGAAAATAATAGCACTTAAATAGTACATAGACTTAGCTTCCTACAGTGTTTTCGCATGTTTTCCCTACATAATTTACTTTTAGAGTCATTTGCGTGTATAATTTTGTGCATGACTTTAGATAATGTTCGACTAACTATTAATCAAAATAGGTTCCGACATTTATTATAGACTTAAAAGTAAATAAATATACGCGTAATACCAACACGCTATTGAAAAGAGGACTTTACAATTTCCTTACATATTACCAGAGGTCCATATTTTTGGCTTCACGATGTATTAAGACACTTCCGTCCCCCACTTTTCGCCGAATTCTAGAGCCATTGCGTGTTAAGTGGCGGGAATCAACCGCGTTTTACCTCGTTACCAGAGCGGGGAAGTGGGGAGCCTCATTACCGTCGCTCAAAGCGTAGTGCCTCAAAAATTCGGCGAAAAATGCGGAACTGAGTGTCTTAATACTAGGTTGCCAGGTTCCGTCTGCCTACCTTGCTGTATGCACCCGGGTACCCCGCGTGTAACTGATTCTATAGATCTGGTTCAAGCAATAGACTAGTAGATTATAATTTATTGTCTGTTACACGTATTTAAAAAATATTTAGGAATTCTGTTCAAAAAATATAAATTTAAAATATTTAAAACATATTAATTGTTTTATTTACCCAAACCTACAATTAAATCTAAGGTCAAAGTTCTCACGATATCGTGGCTGTTATTGGAAAGTGTCGAAAAATAACAATTATTGTTTTATTTTGTTATTACCTTTCTCCGTTTTAATGTTCTTCTGTGATTGTAGTATGAGTTTTTTATGATTACTGTTACGTTGGGAAATGATTGGTTACGGTATGTAATGTACTTGGAACTTTGGAAGCGACATGTGAAACTTGACATGCAAAGGGATTTCTAAAATTTTCTTTTAAAATTAAGAATAATATAGTCCTTATTTGAAAGGCTGAGTCAACTTAGTAAAAAGACACTTCGTTCTCCAATTTTCGAAATGCGTATATATGTTAGTGGTGGAACTCAATGCCACGCTTTATCTTATTTTTTTTGCTCTATCCCGCGCATAGAGGGTACCTGAGAAGCTAGTGACAACTTTGTTCCCATTTAGACACTTCCATTCCTCACGTTCCGCCAGATTCCAATCGCATTTCCATTGCGTGTTGCCTTGTTACCAGAGCGAGGAAAAGGAAATATAAAAATTTTCATTCTCCCAAGTGGAAACCGAACCTAAATCCTTGCGTTTACAGTCACTCGTTTGCACCTTTACAACAACGCCTATAATACATATTATAGGTGTATTTAATTAAGCCAGTGCTGTATAAATTTTGCAGGAAATAGATTTTTGTAGAAAGATAGGTAGGTAGGTCGGTTATTCTTGAAAAATGGCTTTGGCAATCACCAAACAATTTTTTTTCAATTTGGATGACTGATACTAATGGATGCATATTTTAAAGTCTTAAAGTCTTCAAGACTATAAAAAATATTTAATAAGATACTAATCTTAATAATTACATGTTTATGGTAATGTATATTGTATACATGTGTATTCCGAGATACATTTTTATTTTATGTTCTACACGTTACAGGCAATTAATTTACGGTTATCATACAAATAGCTCTTAATCCAATATTTAAAATTGTTAATTGATGATGAAAGTAATTTTCCTTTTTTGCCAACCCTATATACTTTAAGAAGATACTCATTCAAAAATATAAAATAATATAATTGAATTCGTAGGTAATGAGATATAAGTTAAAGAAAATATTTCAACCATTTAACTTGAAATTGATAATTTTTCAAAAAATAGGTAAGCTCTACTTTCCTAAACTTGTTTTTTGGATCGTGATTTCCCTCGACACTGTAGCAAAAAATAAACATATAACTTTAAATAAATATTTTATTTCCTTGACTGGGATTGAACCCACAACCCGTCGCTTTTCCAGTCACAGATTTGTGCCCCTGCGCCAAGACTGGCCTCAAAAAATATATTTTAAAATAAATATTTGAAAGAATCCTACAAATAACTTAAGTGGAGCACAAATATATAGCTTAGCTGGAATGCCAAAGCTCTGTGAATATAAATAAATCGTTTCTAAGTTTATATCGAAATAGCGGTGCTTAATGTATAGTTTCAGTCCCTTTACTTAGAGAAAGTGCGCATAACAGGATGAGCTTAGAAGGTTACTTGCAAATCCAGTGAATTCGTGTGTATGAAAACTTATAAGAATTCATTTTCTATATTTAATATAAATATTGTTCGTTCTTCCAGGGGGTTCATCAAAATTACTTTTCAAATATAAAGAAAATATTGACTTTATTATATGTGTACTCATTAACTGTTAAAAATACATAAATATGACGTATATAATTAGATATATCATAATAAAAAATTAAATTATTGAAAAAAAATTATGATATGCAATGAAATTCACTGCACCTTACCCCAATTAAATAAAAAAATAATGAAAATAAAATTACCTTCTTCCACACCCTTATTAAGTTCAGAGCCAGTCATTTTGGGAAGCGACAGCTGGATTGTCCTGGAGTTAGCGAACGCGGCTATCCTGTCCCACAGCATTGTGGACAGCGCTTCATCCTTGCTTTCCAAGTTCCTCTGTAAGCTTGCATCAATATCGTGTTCACTTACAGGCACTGTCTCTACATCTGATGTTTTTACTATATCTAAGCCATCGACTAACGGTATGGCTTCCATTCTTGCAGCTCTATCGAAGAACACAATTGCCTTCTTCTTCAAACATGGCACAAGACCTTCAGATTTTTGACAATCTTCATATATCCTCATGGCATATTTCATGCCGAAATTATCTGCGGCCGCCACTACTACTAGGAAAGCTAAAGGGATTATTACTTTAATCATTTTGATGTGATTCTGATGGTGCTATAAAAAAGACTGTTTGAATGTTCGCAAGCAACGCGTATTTATAGGCTATGTACACTACAAAATGAATTGTGCCTCTAAGATCGGGGGTACGCTCTCTGAGGCTATCCCCGTATTAGATGGCTTGTAATGTTTCGTAAAATTTTATGTTACCGAGAATCTATGAGAAAATGATGAGGCCAGTGAGTGTGAAACGTGCACACGATGTTTGTGTGAGTACCTAAGTGGAAAATTGTGCTAGTCTTGGTAGGTCGTGATTAAACGATAGCATCTTTATAATTGGATGAGGTAAATTTTAAATAAACATAATATTATGGGACAGTTAAATTTGGAATGAAAAAATATTGTTTGTTTGTTTATATTTTATAGTATTACAATTTGCTGACATATGGTTACATATTTTATTTGAAATATGACTTACGTTCACACTGTATCCCTAGCAGGGTTGTCAAACATATATGAGTGAAAATAATTATTATTGGCTACCATTAGGTTGATAATTTAAATACGTCTGTTCAATCTTTAAGACAAATGACTATAGTAATGAATACAATTGACTGTTCTTTTGTAATTAAAAGAAAATCTATCCTATGAAAGTAAAAAAATAAATAATTAAAAACCTAAGCAAAGGATAACTTAAGAAAAATAATACCTCATCCATGTTTAGCATCTCCTATTTATAACACCTTGCATGTGAAATATACGGAATACTAAAACAATAATTAAATGATCGTTATTTATTATATTAGATCCTTCCTGTTTACATAAAAGAAAAACTAACCAAGAAATCGGAAATACATAAATATTATATTTTTTGCTTTAAGAAATAGGTGTTAGAATACGACGGAGATAGAGTTCCGATACAATTGAATTTGAAAAATTGAAGTAGCAGCTTACACAAAGAGATAACTTTATAACTGAAGTCAAGAAAATTTGCCATTTTTTTTTCAAAGACGGTTCCGTTTCCTTCTTCTCCTCAAATTCTGAAGACATTGCGTGTTTAGTGGCGGAATTCAGACCAAGCCTTTTTTTATTGCCAGAGCAAGCAAATGTAAATTATTCATTTGTCCAAGTGGTAATCAAACACCCAACTGTTACGTTTACAGACTCTGTACCGCTGTGCCACGACTGTCTCAAGTACAGCTTATGTGAAAATTATATATCTTAATTCAATAGAAATATCTAAAGCGTAAAATATTTAAATTTGACTTAATTTAAAAAAATCTATATTTTCATTTTTTCGTTTTGGCATGACAATAATATATATAGCATAGCCCAGCGTTGAATTCACAAAACGCAATGCCTCGGCGGAAAGTGGGGAAGAGAGTGTCTTAAAATAAGATTCGCTCTGCCTGCCCAACTGTGTGCGGTGTGCGGGATACAGCGTGATGCTAATTTTACTTGATTTGTATATCATACCACTATTGTATCCAGTAAATTTTCTACTAAGCTACGATGTATATATCAACCACAATATTTAGTGAGAAAACAACGCCAGTACTTTAGTAGCAATAACGAATCGCACTAATGGTCTTGAAATATGTATGGCAATACAGTAAGTAGGCAAATGTGAATGAGCATCTTGTTCATGTGATTCTCATAAACTCATTCAATGGCCACTTTCTAGGCTTGATGCGTGTATACCGATTTGTATCTATTACTGGCTAACACCCGCGGCTTCGCCCGCGTAGTCAAATGAAAGAGAAAGAGAGAAAAAAGAGTTTTGTGTCACTGATCTCTTTGAAGAAAAATACAATGGATTACATTGAAACGAATAATGTAATAATAAATCTGGATTAATGTACTCTACTATCCAGCAAAGAATACTTTTTCAATAAACAGTACTGAGATTAGCGTTCTTAACTAAATCATCTTCATTTTTAATATTGGTACAGAATGTTTTTGTAATTATAAAAATTCTAAACACTTTCGTTCAATCAGTTGTGGGTTCGTTTCCTATTCAGATAAATAATTATAACATATTTTTTTTGGCTTCATACTTTATATCGAGTAGCATACATAACTTCAGTGCAGGCAAGCAGAGGAAATATAGTTTCAAGATTCTTGTTTTTGCATCCGAATTTAATTAAAACTAAATCAGTTTCACGCTGTATCCCGCACACAGCAGGGTAGGCAGAGGGAACCTTTTGTTAAAACACTTCGTACCTCACTTTTCGCCGATTTTTTTGGAAAATTTGCGTGTTTAGTAGCGGAACTCAACGCCGCGCTTTGCCTCAAAACCAGAGCAAAGAAATGGGAATAAAGATTTAGATAAACATTTTATTTCCTCGAGTGGGAATCGAACCCACAACCGTCGCGTTATAGTTACAGCCTTGTGCCCCTGGACCACGACGGCCTCATGAATTTAATTAATAACAATTTTCATGAATCATGATATTGTAATTTACAATTATTCAATCCTATTAGGCGAAGCATGACGTTAAACTTTATCCCTTAATATTTAACGTCCCTAAAACGAGCGGAGAGTGTAGGACCAAAAAGTCTAACTAAATAACCCTGACAGTTAAATAAAAAAATATCAGTACCATTTATGACATCAATCATAGAGATAATATTTAAAAAAAAAAAGGAAAACTAAACACAATGACGCCATCATGAAACGTTCAATAGTTAGCAGTTACTACTAATTTAAATTTATACTGGAATATAAAACTTAATGGCAGGTTTTGCTCAAAATTATCAAATTATATATGAATATTCAGTTTCTCTAGTAAGAGAACCTTACTTTCGCTTGTTAATTGATGTTTTAAGAATAATGATCGTTGTAATGACCTTAGCATAGCATTTGATGTTCGAGATAGTATACATAAAGAGTTTTGTTGAAAGTTGGCGACCGCGTGTAATCGGTTACTACGGTATTCAGGTTGGAAGAGGCAGCGCTTCTTTTACTGAAACTGCATATAGGGTAAAATATTTCAAACCCGGAGCTAAAAAATTTATCAAGATGCCTCAACAGTTTGGACGTAGGATTTTTTTTTCATTTCACGATTTT
>DWGR01003814.1:0-11760 GCA_018247715.1 Heliconius burneyi | reverse complement strand
GTTTCTCATTGTCTCGGCTGTGCATCAAGCGACAAACGAGGCGTAATCAGACAACACTATAGCGACAACACAATTATTGGACACTAATACTGGATTTGCGTTAAGCATGCGAATGGTCATATCCCGTTGATTGCCATATCGTCGGTTTAGAGTAAACCTGCTATTCCGTTTTTTGTTTTTTTTTAAATACAATATGTAAATATAAAAAAAAATACAAAAATGTATTTTATTTTATTTGATATAGCAGTGATGGTTTTTTAAAGACGTTTTTTGTCTCTCTTTAGCAGTTTTCACTTTAAATCGAATAACTATCTACACTAGTAATAGTACAATGTTGTTCTTTGATGGAAAATCAAAATTAATCCACTAGTAACATTTGTATAAGTAGTGCATGCAGTAATACTAATTTATAACATAATACAAATTGTTCTATATATTTGTTTGTGAAGTTAAAAAAAGTGACTTAAATTGTCAGATGTATACGAATATTAAAAGAAATCAATAGACCAAACGCTTAAGCAAAACAAAATGAGAGCAGTTACATTGATATAATGTAAAATAGATGAAAAACTACTTACAACAGCATCTGGTTGTAAGGCATTAAGAAATTCGGCGGCAATTTTCCACTTGTATAAGGTAAACCATGCGGTCCCAGTGTACGTGTCTCCAGCATTGAGGTATAGCACGGGTGGACCTTCACCAGCCGCCGCTGCTCTTCTTGCCTCCTTCACCCTGAAATTTAAAGAAGAAATTGCTTAAAAGAGTTTTATTTATTTATATTCTTCCATATAAAAGTCTCGTTGTTTTTAAGACCCGAAGAATAAGAAGACGATGACCTATAATCCTACGATAACTTTTTTAAATTTTATATACTAGCATCACAGCTACTATAAATGATGGAACCTAGTGTGAAGACACTCCATTCCCATTAAGTAACTTCCAACCCCCACCTTTAGCCCCCTCCTCCCTCTTTGCCTCGTTACAAGAGCGTAGAAATGAAAATATGAGATATTTCATTCCCTCGAGGGAGAATCAAACCCACACCCTGGCGTGTATTCACAGTCGAATGTTTCTGTCCCTGTGCCACGTATTTATGTAGTATATCTTTTTGTAGTATAATTTTATTTTAAAATACTAATTAAATATTATGGAAGTGTAAACATGTATTGATGTATCAATCATATTTTTATTTGTTAGTTCGGTTGTTAACCATTTAGGCTGATAATCTAATGGAATAGTAATTAAAGCGAAAGATAGTGCATTTGGGACAGTTATGTTAGGTAAAAAAAGGAGGCCAGCCGTGGCGCAGGGACACAAGGGAATGGCCGTAAACGCGGTGTGTTGTGTTGTTATAAAAAACACTGGTCACGTTAACCAAAAATAAGATTATTCTTAAAAATTTTCAAAGAAAATGATTTTCTTAAACCAATATAGAATTAACCTACTGTCAAGGTACTCCGCTCCGAAAGAGACACTTCCGCCCCCCCCCACTTTTCGTGGAATTCCAAGACATTGCGTATAAAATAATACTTAACGATCAACAAAACCTATACTTACACGTGAGCAACTCTAGGAAACCCCCCGTAGCATTTGCCAGCTTCCCTATCAGCGACAGTGCAAGCCCCACTCAGCTGTGACGTCTGTTCAAACCTCGCGTGCATGTCATTATTGTGCAGTATCAACAGTTCGAAGTTATTTCCTTGGGTTTCTGGCGATTTGACAATACTGCTTGAAGAAAACGCTACTACCGCTAGCACCGTCGTTATTTGAGGTAGACGAGTCTGGAAAAATGTTAACATTTTTTTATTAGATATATGTTTTTTTTAGCTTTACCCTATATCGCGTATGTAGAAGGGTACGGAGGGTGGCGTTTGCAGTCACAGGCTCCTGCGCCACGATTGGCCTCCAAATAAATATAATATATACTTATTGTTAATTTTAATTAATGCAGAGGCCGTCGTGGCGCAGTGGAACAAGGGTGTGACTGTAACGCGACGGTTGTGGGTTCTATCCCACTCGAGGAAGTGAAATATTTATTTATGGTTATATTTCCATTTTTTGGCTCTGGTGTCGATGTAAAGAGCGGCGTTGAGTTCTGCCACTCAACACGCAATGCCTCTAGAATTCGGCTGAAAGTGGGGAACGGAGAAAGTGTCTTAATACTAGATTCCCTCTGCCTACCCTGCTGTGTGGGGGATACAGCGTGAAGCTGATTTCTTAAATTAATTATCTTATATACGTATACGATGTACATGTATGATAAATATTAGAAACGTTGGGCGTACTGGTTCTGCTAATAAATATTTGTGCTAGCTTTTATTATAAAAAATACAAAATGTTTGTAATACATGAGCAATTTTTTATAGCAAAAATGTGTCTTGTCACACTGCGAATTTTATAAATTCGAATACCACGCGAAGGATTATTTAAACTTTATAAGTAAAAGCTCTACAAAGACCGTATTTGCCGATAAATGTGTAGGATTTTGCCACTAAATACGCAATACTTTAAATAGACCAGAATTACAAAATATAGCAAGAGATATAATAAAGTTCTTTAGCTTCACGCTGTATCCCGCATAAAGCAGTTGAGTTGAATCTGGTGTTAAGACACTCCGTTTTCCACTTTCTGCTGAATCTCTACAGTTCTCATGTACATGTACAGATATAACGCTTCAGATGATACAAAAACAACCCAAGAATTAAAATTTTACGTTATCAGTTTTTAAGTGCATATTGAGAACTCTAGAATGTTAGTTATGTCGCGGCGTATCGGAAGGTAATCTAATATCCGTTGAATGATCCCCTCTGGTTATTTAATAGAAGTGCATGTGATTTATTTTCTTCCATGTGTGAGTCATACATTTGTATGTGTCAGTCAACTTTATGAATGTAGCCATCCATTTATACTTTCAGATATTATTTTCATTGTATTTCCCATATTGAGGATGTCGTGGCGCAGCGGCACAAGGTGTGACTGTAATGCGACGATTGTGGGTTCGATTCCCACTCGAGGAAGTGAAATATTTATTTACATTTATATTTTTATTTCTTCGCTCTGGTGTCCAGGCAAAGCGCGGCGTTGAGTTCTGCAGTTCAACACGCAATGCCTCCAGCATTCGGCAGAAAGTGGGGAACGAAGTGCCTTAACACTAGGTTCCCTCTGTCTACCCTGCTATGTGCGGGATACATAGCGTGAAGCTGATATTTATTTCATAAAGAACAATGATAATGATTACGATTTCGTTCTAAGCATATTACGAGTATATTGGTTAGAATAACATTGTTTTCATTTTTCATATTATATTGAATTTATTGTTAAAAGCAATTTAAAGTTATATGTTTTACTAAAGAGAAACGGAATACATTTTGTTATTATTTAACAAATTTACCGACGGCAGCATCGTTTACGGAATGTAAATGAATCCCAAAAACCGGCAAAAGCCGGCGCGAATCTGTAACATAGCAAAAAAGCCTCGTTCACTGAACCCGAAACGTCGAAAGGATGACTGCACGTACCCTTCGCTACCTACGCTTCCAAGAAACTCATTAACTGTTTGAGAATAAATAAAAAATATAAAGAAAGTGCAGCACAAGCGTAGCGTGTTTCTATTCAGGAGTATCGGCTCGCTAATGGCGTCTTCGTAATTTTATTGAGAAACTTTTTAACTGCGCGCCACTGGGTGCACTCTCAGGGACGGTGGAGATTGAGTTTTTTACTTTGAATGAATTTCGGATTGTATATTTACATTTTCTGTAGATATAAAATATTTAAGTAAATATATTTACCGCTAGCCTTTGATTGGAATCTTGAAAGTGAATGGGTAAAAATCTTATTCCGCCATTTTTTTTTAAGAATTTTAATGACTTTGACATAAGATATTTGTTAAGAACAGAGTAAAAATGGAATGCATTTATTAATATTTTAGAATATTAAATCTAATTAATAGGTCAGTCGTGGTGCAGTTGTACAAAGTGAGACTAAACGCAACTGGTTGTAGGTTGTAACCACTCAACACGCAATGTCTCCAGAATTTGCCTGGAAGTGGAAGGCGGAGTGTTTTAACACTAGGTTCCCTTTGCCTACTCTGCTGTGTGCGGGATACAGCGTGATGCTGATCTGATTTAAATCAAGTCTAATTGTCATAGCTAGTCTAATTTACTTTATTTAACGCACAGCACAGATTAAATTTGGAAAAGGAAGAAAAATGATATATAGTATCAGTAGGTGGGCGATACTATTTCTCAAATACCGTTTACAAGAAAAAGAATGACGAAGAGATAGAAAAAGATAAAAAAAGACGAAAATGAAGTTAAAAGTAGATAGGTATATCTAGAAATTTTACAATTTCATACACTATTGCGGTATGAAAAATGTCATAAGCGTTCAGAACTGTCCATTTAATGTCATATAACGACTCAGCGTTCCCTTAACTCCTTTCCGTTATTTATTTTGTGACGTGTGGAGCTTTGCGTTGGTTCTTTATTTTTTTAAAAAGAATCCTTTTAACGAAGTAATTAAATTATGAAATCTATTCTTAAGTAAGCTATAAGTATATTTTTGTGACACAGTGCAAAATTTATGGTACTGTAATAATCACAATACCAATATTTTCTTTTCTTTTCGTTAGCTTCACACTCTGGAGGCATTTCGTGTTGAGTGGCAGAGCCCAACATCGCACTATTTCTCGTTATCGTTATTTCATTACCGCGAGTGGGTATCGAACCCGATCACGTCTTGTCTGTCACGTTTACCTCTGCACCATGATAGCCTCCAATAAGGAATCTAGTTGAATTAGATAATATCTCAATATGCGAATACCACTTTTAAATAGTCTAAGATAATTTAGTTATTAATTAACTTTAAATATGCTATTGCTATTTAAATAGAAAAGAAATAAGACTGTAAATTATACTTGATGGGAGAGTTCAAGGTGAAAAAGTCAGTAGTTGGTGAAGTAATATCAAAATTTTCACAAAAAAGCGCACGGAAAAATATTATTTATATATCCTTAAAAATACTCTACTTAGGTATTTTGAACAAAAACTTGAACGCGAATATTGAGATAAGATAGTGTATAATTTGAATTTCAATTTCGTTCAAGGCCCTAATGCACCTATGTAATTAAAACACGTTATTTATTATTGCATCATTTTATGTTTTGAAATTTGTATGGATATATTATATGTATATATATATATATATATATATATATATATATATATATATATATAAATTAAGATATAGATAAATTAATTAATAATTAATAATTATTAGTGTCGTAAGAGGCGACTAAAGTACTAGTGGGAGAGACACATCGCCAGCAATGGCAACACGCATGGGCAAACTCGACCGGATCTTTACCACCTCCGGCATTTATAACCGGCGTGGCTTTATGCCACTGCGTTTCGCATTAGGTAATGCCGGGCTCCGGCGCCCAACCATCTCAAAAGGTGGCAACGCACCAGTAGCTCCTCTGGTGATACGCGGTGTCGTGAGCGACGGTGATCACTTACCATCGGGTGATCCGTACGTTCGTTTGTCATGTCTTTTTCCATAAAATAATAATAATAATAATTTTAATGAACCAGGAAGCAATTATACATAAAAGATACTAAAAAAGTTGACTCGATCAATGTTTTACAAATTCCATCAGAATTAGAGGAAAATAATAATAAAACCTGTGTTTCTATATTATTTAAAATTATAGACTACCGAGGACATGATAAGGAAGGAAATCTTTGAGCTGTAAAAATGGAGAGTACATTATCGACCTACTTGGCTAGGTTACTACGGCTAAGGCTTACTTATGTTTTTTATTGGTATACTTTTAGTTCAAGATTCCAGAGCTGCCAGACCTGCGTCATTTTAGCAAAGCTGATTTTTTGAGGACTATTAGTCTAAGACAGTATGCATATTTATTAACTTAAAAATGGGGCCCTTCCAGAGGTAGCGCCAAATAACGGTATACCGTTGGATATATCCATAAATAATATATTTGAAATTAAAATTTGGTAGTTTAACGTCATTTGCCCCAATTTAAAACCACCTTTAAGACATCTGGCAGGAGTAAGGGCCCACGTAAAGATTCTGGTAATAATGTTAAAATGTATAAATATAATGTTTTTACATATTCTTAAAAACATATTTAAAAACTAGCGTTTTACTTTAACGTAGCTAGACGTATACCTTAAGTTGGCGCTATCTCTGAGATGTCCCACCACTTTCAAGTTAGCGAGTATGCATACAGTCTTAACTATATATCCATTAATTCTCAAAATTTCAGTTTTGCTTAAATGACATAGGTCTGGGGTCCCTGGGTTATTAACATACAATAACAATTTTTTATATATTTATTTTATTATACTCGTAACTATAGACAGACAAATATATAAATATTTCATATGTGCGTCATCATTGTGAAATAAGGATGTTATTAAAATTCAAGCGTAGTTGTAGCTTCTAAAAAAGTTATAGTTCATAAGAATTACGATAAAAATCAATAATCTTCGACGATTTTCATAGATGATTTATAAGACACGTACGGCTGTCTAAACTTTGTGTGTGGAGTGAGTTAACGACTGGCCCTTTATGGTTCGCGATGTAATAAATAAACGACATTTGCTTGTTCGACGGAGATAGTAGAATCAAGTTTATCAAGTTTATATATCCAGTCGTGTCTTGGTTGTGGGTTCGATTCTCATTCGGGGAAATGAATAATTATTTATTAATATTTTCATTTCTTCACTTCGGTTGGTTCCAAGGCAATGTCACAGTAGGGTAAGAAAGGGGACGTACTATCAAGACACTCCGTTGTCCCTATCTTCCACCGAATTCTGTAGGCTTTTGCCTCGACACATTAAATATTTTATGTCCCCGATTGCGACTCAAATCCACAACCTGTGTACCCTACCCTATCCTACATTACTGGTTTCAAAGATAAAGATTTTTATTAAAAATAATTAAATGTTAAATGAAAACCAAGTTCAAAATTTGTGTATTAAAAAACATTATTTTCAATAATAGAGCTAAAATATGCCTCGTACTTAGTAAAAATCTTTTTTTATTTAAATGTCAAATGTTAAATCACTCTCAGTTGAGTAATGTATGTTAAATTTAATATGGTAAGTACATGATACTGATAAGAGGGCTTCTGATATCTGATCTGTTTGAAAATTGAACCTGTGATCACCAGCAATTTGAGACAGACATCATAATGTTCTATATGATTATATACTAAAATATATATTTATTTTTTTAGCTTTCTTCTGTATCCCACAAATAGCATTCATTTAATATGAAGACTCCGTTCTTATGCCTTAATGGGCAGGACTCTCCCATTGTCCACTTTCCGCCTAATTCTTGAGACATTGCGTGTTGAATGGCGGACCTCAAAAGCAGAACTAATCAAACAGTACCAGTAGAGCGAAGAAAATGAAAATATTAAATACTAGCAGACCACGACGCGGCTTCGCCTGCTTGGACTATACGAACATTTATTAAATATATTCAATGAAGTTATTTTCAGTTTTCAATGTAATTAGTAAGAAAATATAAGCCAAAATAATCAAGATAAAAATTATGATATATTAAATGTATAACATCGGTATAGATATCCGAACTGAGATAACCAAACATTCTTTCCTAAAAGTGTAGTTTAAATTAATCATATACAGCAAATAATTACATAAAAATTTACAGTAGTTCGAAAATGTATGAAAATTTACAAAACTGTCAAACTCATCTGCCCGTTGGCGTCGGTCATGCTATGCCACTCGTAGGCTGGGTAGGTCCTTTCGAATCAGTGACATCTCCTTAATTATTACAGTAAACTATATTAAAATGAAATGCTAACAATGACTACTATATTTATTTTCATGAGGATGAATATGAAATTATAGAAAATACATTAAGAAAAACCCAATAAATTGAAAGAAAATTCATTACAATGGTTACTTTTGCTTAATCTTTACAGATAAACATATAACATGGCGGACTTTTTTAAACATTATTTAAAGGGTAATATTTTTGTATAACATTATTTTTATGTATCTCATAAGGTTGATGTCACGCCATGTATGCGTTGACCAAGCTCCTCTTGGGTGACGTTTTCTTAAAACAATTAACAAACTTTGCAAACCGTTGCCTAGCAACGGTCGCGTAGCGACGGTTGTTGTTAGCATGGCGGAATAAATAGCATGTCAAATTAATAAATATTTTAATATATCGACAATATTACAAATTTGAGAAAAAAAGTAACCTATGTTCATCCCGAGATCCTCAAGTACCTCTATGGGTATTTTATCACAATTGAATTAGCGGTTTGGTCCTGATTGCGTAACAGACAGACAGATAGAGTTACATTAGAATTTATAATATATTATTTCCCAATTTTTTTACATATATATTTAACAATTTAAAGTAAATCTGTAGAACTCAACATACATTTGTTCAACACGGACACTCTTAGAAGAGGAATGGAAATTATCCTATCTGATGTTAACTGGTCACGTAGAACAAATCCCAGTACTTTATAATGAAACCGTTTGTTTGTATATTCAATAATCAAATAGTGGATAATTCTTATTCTAACTATAATAATTTCACTTGTCGTTATATTTTTATTTGAAAGATTTTTTTTGTATTCAATAGAATAGATAACGCAGGTTATAGAAATATTTCTGTTTCCCTGGTCAGATAGATTGCGGCGTTAAGTTCCTATCGGAGAGGCCGATTATTAGGATTTACTTTTTAAAAATGAGAGGCTTATAAGGATCTATATAATAGTTAGATACTGTTACTTTCGTTACATATCAAGCAGGCTTAAGGCCTCTTATCTTCTTGTGTCGATTTCGGAGAAGATTAACGGTCGATTTATAGATATTCTTATCTTGAAATACGATGGCCAATCTCCAGGTAACGCAACTTAAATTGTATTAATTGTTTTGGTTTTTTATATAAATAATATAGAGGTAGTTACTGTAACAGAAATACATAATATATAAAACTAGCGGGTAGTTTATATTTTTTGTAGTTTCTAAAGTGAAGCCTGTCGTAGGGCTACTGTACTACTGTAGGGTAGTGTGACTGTAAACGCTACAGGTTGTGAGTTCGATTCCACACAAGGAAATGAAATATATATAAATTAATTAAAATTCTCCATTCCATCTTCTTCGGAAGCAAAGCGCGGCGTTGATGGCGCAATGCCTCTAGAATTTGGCGCAAAATAGGGAAGAGAGAGTGTCTTAAACTCTTAACACTAGGTCCGTCTCTGCCTACCCTGGTGCGTGCGGGATACTGGGTGAATTTTAAAAAGGTGGCCACTAAAAAAAAATATGTATGAAACGCACTCATTTTATTGGAATTTAAGTAATTTAGACATTTCCAGTCGATAATATGTATTACCTACTAATTGCTTCGTGGTGGTAATTCCTATTTATTTTTGTACGATAAACGCACGTCATTCTTATAAAAAATTAAACAACCTTCCTGTATGTAATGGAGAGATAAGACTTTAATTGGGTAAAAAATACAAAAATACAATTTAAAGCGAATTAATAGTTGGTATCAGAGTTAAACTATAATAATATGTGTATATCTCGTTCATATTTATTACTATGTCGGACAATATTTTATCTATGCACACTATCCGTATTTATATTTTATCTGTATATTTAATGTTCTATCTGTAATTCAAAACACATGTTTAAAATGCATGTTACATAAATGAAACGGAAGTGCTGGGAAATTTTCATTTTCCAGCAACTCGTCATCATAAGCTGAAATTTCGTTTTCGCCTTAAACTAAATAGGAAAAAGTTCAGATAGGAGGATAGGATCATATCATGTCGTGGCATTTACTAAATTTCAAAGTTGAAATACATTTATATTTGCTTCTCTTGTCATGTAGATGATTCACCATTTAAAACTTTTGCCAAAAACTTTTTATGTACACATTTATATTTTAGTTCAGTTTTAGAAAAATTATTCTACTTGTTTTTTTTTATGGTACAAGCATGGCAAACGAGCGTACGGGTCACCTGATAGTAAGTGATCACCGCCGCCCACGACACCGCGTAACACCAGAGGAGCTACTGGTGCGTTGCCAGCTTTTGGGGTGGCTGGGCCCCGGGGTCCGGCATTACCTAATGCGAAACGCAGTGGCATAAAGCCACTACTTCACGCCGGTTTTAAATGCCGGGGGTGGTAATTATCCGGTCGAGTCTGTCCGTGTGTGTCGCCATTGCTGGCGGCGTGACTCTCCCACTCGTACTTTAGTAGCCTCTTACGACACCACCAGTACCAGGGTGATCCTATTCTAAGCCGGGAACACACGATATGAGGACTTATCTTGTTAAGTCTTTACGCTGTAACCCATACATAGAGGGTAGGCAGAGATAATCTAGAAACCTAATGTTAAGATATTTTTATTCATGCTGAGCGGCGACGCTCAACGCCGTATTTTCGATCGGTTCCAGAGCGTACTCTGGATATGAACATATATTTTTTTTCATTTTCTCGAATGGAAATCGATTCCACAACCTCGCATTACAGTCGCACGCTTATGGCCTTGCTCCACGACAGGCCTCGAATCTGAGACTTATAAAAAATCTACTACGGTATGGTTTGTGATATATATATTTTAAAACTGTGAGTTCATTGTCTGTTACTTTTCTACTATTTATGAATATTTCACATCGATTAATGTTATAAAATTATATATTCTTTGTAAAGATATATTTTATTTTATATATAATATTTAAGCCCCAAATTATATTTCCCATTTCGTTAAATAAAAATTATATTAATAATGTTCGAATACATTTATTTTTAATCTATAATTAATATTTAAATGTTATTTTGGTAGCGGCCATTTTGTATACTTACTAACTATCACTAAAGTAAATAATTGAGTTTTAATGAATCGCAATCAACAACGGTGTGACGTTTTCATTTATTTGTTCAAGGCTTTCAATGTTTCTAATAGTGATGGCCTTATTTCATTTAATTTGTTTTGTTTACTTACATATACAACTACATACATATACAAGTTTAGAGATAGATATCTTGTCAAGATGAGCTAGCTGAACGAACTGTTTGCTAACTTCACATTTGTCCTTAATTGATACGTTGTAATAGTTGGCTTAGAGCAATTCGAGTGAAAAAGGAAATTACGTCTTTTTTAATTTTCGTAAATAGATATACACAAAGAATTGGTGTTGTCTCTTCTTTCCGTGGACCTGTTTGATCAGATGAAGGCAATAAATTCTTTTATTATTATTTATTTAATAAATAAGCTTGGAAAAGAAGTCAGGCGTGGTGCATAAACACACAAAGTGTGACTGTAATGGACTGGTTGTGGGTACAATCCCCACACGAGAAAGTGAAATATTTATTTAATTTTAATTAGTATACTTTCATTTCTTTGCTCTGATCGAGGTAAAGCACGGCATTGAGTTCCGCCACTCATTCGGCGGAAGTGTCTTAACATTAGGTTCTCTCCGGCTTACCTGCCGTGCCCGAGATGCAGCGTGAAGCTAATTAAAATATATATTATAGAAATCTGCTTTCGAATTGCAGGTTGTTTTGATTACACAACATACAAACACTTTTAAGCGGACATAGTAAAACCTATCCACTAGGTTTGGCCCGAAGCTACTAAAATGTGAATATTCAGGTGAAATAAAGCTCGCAGTACTGAAAAATACAATCGTAGTAAAAGGTTTGTATATCTTCTTTGTTTAAATGAAACGTGACACTA
>DWGR01003813.1:0-11760 GCA_018247715.1 Heliconius burneyi | reverse complement strand
GCTCCTCCTTTGGACACCGGTAGACTCTCCAGGTTGGCCATCAATAGATTGATAGAGGACTTCAGCTCTTCGATATAGAGTGATTCCATCTCTTTCAGCACGAACTTGGGCATCAGCTTGCGGTTCTAATTAGGTAAATCAGTAATATGTTACATAACAATTGAACCTCACAGCAGTATTTAAGTATTTGATAAAATATTTAGTAAAAAAATATTGAAAATTCTCTCAAAATTTTCTTACAGTTCTCATAGATATTTACAAAATAACAAAAAAAAATTCTTGTCTAATCGCTGCTTTTACCTGAGCTTTGTATTTCTTTGAGACGTTTTTAATTTATCATTTGTCATTTAATTTTAAGTAGATAAATAGACAATTTAATTTTGTCATGAAAAATTGTATTTTTTTGGTTTTTCGAAATTTTTGTCAGTTCAAATATTTAGAATGAATTTACTTCCAAATTTTGTTAACGGTATTAAGAAAACAATAAATTTACATAATTTGCAATATTTAATCAAATTATTTTGCGTAAAATCCTAAAATATATTCGTAAAATCATTACGGAATTAACGTACCTTCTCCATTTCATTGACTTTTTGCATTCTACCATCCAATTCTCGTCTAATCGCTGCCGCTTGTTCATCTGCCGAGTCCAACTAAACAAAACACCAATCACTTCTTCAATTATTTATCGACAAATGTAAATATAAAACCAAAAGATAAAAAAGTTCTATTTTAAATATTTACTCACGCAGCTTGACTCAAATATACGTTGAATATATCTAAAAAGTACTTGTAGCTTACAAACTCATGATAGTTTTCTGCATTTTGTGAATAATTTATAAGATAAAGCACAGTGGTTAGATATAATAAATGTATTATTAAGAAGCACTTCACCAACCAATATAGCACAAACCTATCTTGCATTCAGAAACTTATTTTTCTAGAAAATTCTCTGAACAGAAAACTTTTTACGACTACCCATAAATAAAACGTATCTTAAAAGAAAAACCTTTAAACAGCTCTTAGCAAGAACATTCATTTCAAAACAAAAGTTGTTCATAAAGTTTCAAGAATCTAACGCGAAACGGTAATACCTTTAATATTACTGCATTATTTTCAGGTCTTTCCAGCACTTTTCTGAATTTCTATTTCTTATTATTACCTTCACTTTAACCGTTTCTTTTATTCGTCAAACAATGCAATGGAAGAATGTAGAGGGAATGTTAGTAATGAGTTTTTCAAGGTATAACATTTGAGGAATTCGGAGCGCTACATTTAATTAGATGTTTTTCTATGTACCCCTTTTGGTAAGTCATATAAACGACTAACAAAAATTTACGTTCGAAATTTATACACGTTTAGTTTTTTTTGTGTAATTTCAATTACGCCATTTGAAACCGGACGTAATTTTAAAATTTTACAATATAATCGCCTTCACATAAATAAAACCCAAAAATATAAAATGTTGTCACGAACAGCTTACCTAAGTTTTTAAAAGATGATTTATACTTTTATATGCCTTGAACATATATATATATATATATATATATATATATATATATATATATATATCAAAGGAAACTTTAAGCTTATAATAGTGTAATTCTTTGTAGTCCAGAATAAATACAGTAAGTTATTGTTTAGTTCAAGCCAAGTTAATAAATCAGTACATAGCTAAAGTGGTATCTGATAAATTTTACTTTATACCTACCAATAGCGCATTGAATAACAGTTGATGTTCAAACTTCTTCACACCTAATATTTGCTGGAACATATCGTAAAGCTGCTCCTTGCTCAAAATACATTCTGCGTTCAGACTCTGTTGCTGGGCACGTGACGGTCTTTTGGATTCATCATCACCGGGTATACCTAAAGTGATGAAACTTTTAAGTTTCTTTAACAAAATTAAGTTTTGAATGTTTGAAGTGAATTTTGCAATTGCATGTTATTGAATTGTAATTAATTTTGATCTGTGCTGAATTTGTGTAGAAAGTAAAATTAGATTTTAAATTACAAAACCTGTAAAAGTTGCATTAAAATCGTTACAATTCAAAATGTTAATAGTATATAATAATAATAATAATAAAAGTGAAAGTTAAACCAAAAATTCAACAAATCATTACAAAAGTGTATGAAAATGAAATAAAAATTCGGTTGAAGCACTTAAAACTCAACCGAAAACTAAATATTTACTCGACGCAAAAAATACCGTATCCAAACTTCTACAAGCATTTCGTAATGAAAAAGCTGAAGTGAGAAGTTATGGAGTTTTTACAGAATAAATTATGTGTGTTGTAATCGTGTTACGTTTTAGGGTTAAAGTTTTGTATGACTTCTATAATTTACTTTTGTTTATATTATAAGCATTGTTTACAGCTTTTAAGTGTACATAAGAATGTATATAACGTGATTATAATAAGTATATTGTACATGAACATCTTTTAAAAACAAAAATATAAGTTAATTTGCTCCAATTAAGTTTAATTAGAAGAAAAATATCCAAATTTTAAATTAAAAAATGTCCACGTCAAACAAAAATCGCCTTAAATCTAACAACAATAAAAAAAGCTATGACACAAGACAAAAGCTTAGTCGTAGAAACGAAAATGAACCGATCTCCAGCGTATACCTGTTATTCCTGGGTGGTGTGAAAGGAGAGAAACACAGACGTGAGACAGATGCAAGCAACACACAGTATTGATATTCAAATGATTCATACTAACTTTGACAGTCAGGAAAATATTTTAAAACATTTAGATATAGATAATCCCATGTTTAATAATAAAAAGGAAATTGAGCACGAAATTTTTTGCCTTTAATTCAATGTCCATAAGGAAACTTCGGTAAAGTAAATTATGCAGTTATTTCTTTTTATTATTATATGGGAAATATAATAAGATGCGCTTGGTATTATTTTTATGTAGTTGAAATATTTTAAACTTTACTGACTGTATCAGAAACAGAACCAATAATTTATTCAAAACAAAATAATTATATCCTAAGGTGAAAATTTTTACTGTAATTTTTTTTAATTCTGCAAAACACTTAGTTGTTTAATATAAAGAATATTTCAAATTTTATATAAAACATTAATTATTTTTCAACTTCATATTTTGTTGTATGAAGTTGTAATAAATTGTTTGGTTTGTTAATGAGAATTTCTTTGATACCATAGTTGAGGGGCGTTTTCACAATTATTCTTTTTGTTTATAAACCTATTGTCTTTTTCCTTTTGTTTTAAACAGACATACAATTCGATCGAAATGTTAAATTTAATTTTCTTTTCAGATTACTTTATAATAGTTATTTTCTTGTAGTTATTTCCAAAAAACTAAATCTTCTTTACTTTCTAAATTCGACTTGTAATCTTTAATAAAATTCGTCTGTGACCATAGTCAAAATATTTCTATAAGAAACTTTAATCAAATTGACTTGATGATTTTGTTCATTTTTTATATTTGGCAAGATTTTGCAAATATTTTTTACAGAGTTGCCATATCCATAACATAACATTTTAGAATGCACTTAAGGCAACACTAAACGCTCATGATATAGATTATATACTTTGTGCCTGAACTTATTTATCAATGAACATATATAGAATATTATCTATAACCAATATAATTAGTGAAACTAGCATTAAATTTAGATAAAAATACTTACTTATCAGTTCATTTGAGTTATATGATATGTTATGTAGTTTATATTTGGAATAAAACACCTTTTTATATAATAATAAGTAGCAGTGCTCGATTAGTGTTCTAATTATTTCAATATTTAGGGCTATGGAACAAACAAAAGGGAGATGAACACACAGATGTCACACACATTCAAAGGCAGCGACTGAAGCTATTCACCCGATGCTTGGCACATTGCGACATGCTATTCATCACATTTTCTAGACAAGTAAATATGAGAACTAAAATAGTAATAATTTAAAATGTTGCTAACATTTTCTACAGAATTTTCAAAATCGAGCATTACTTTTCAGGTAAGTTTGAAGTATTGATTGCTTAGTTCGTTATTACTACACAAATCTTACTTTCATGTCATTTAAAACTTTACAAATTTTTAATTCTCATATCTTTTTGGACACTTATACTATATCACCATTACAATGAACTCACCAGTTCCTTTCATGATACAATCTAATTTGGCAAGCCAGGTTGTTAATACTGTTTCTTTGCTAAGTCCATCTATTTCTGGTAAAGACCTGCAAAAGCCCGGAGGTTTTGGAAACCATAAAACATATTCATATAAAATTGTAAGTATTTATAGATATTTATTATCATATAATTCTACATTCTTTACTAATATTATAAGGTCGGAAGAATACGTTTGGTGGAAGACATTAATGTCAGGAACTACCGGTTGAAATCGAAACTTTTTTTTATCTTTAGAAATTAATTTATTGTATATTTCTATAGTACAAAGTACAGTACATTAAAGGACATACGCCCAAGACATTGGAAGCCGTTAAATTTATTGCTCATCAAAAATATTTCCATTTAAAAACGGTGGTTGGTTAATATTGGAATATTCAACAAGTGATTATAATTCGTTGAGTTGCTTTTAGAAGACGGTTCTGAAGACTGAAATACGAATTTAGAACATTGATTTTGCTTACTTATCCGTCTATTTATGGAAGTTAGAAAATTTAATTCTGTTTTTGGCAGACCCTGGCAATAGCCGGGATTAATGCCAGGATGATGAAGAAGAAAATATAATTCTGTTTATTTATTCATGTAATAAAATGGACTATTTTCGTTCCAAGTATGATGGGAACAACGTGGAATTGGCCGATGACCGACCATTTTGGTATTATTTGAAATATTTACTTATTAATAATCTTTAAATATAAAAGAGAGTATAAAATGTAACATAAATCTCAGTGGTATTATTTTTAGGACAAGCTTGATCTGGACCTAAATTATGATGATAGGTATATAATTAAAGCCTTAAAAGCGTGTCTAAAAATAATACAAATGACATTTATGTCAATTCTTAGACAAATTGACACTCACAATTGGCTATTGGATTTTCCTTAAAATCCATTCTAGGTAAAAATCTTTCAAACCTGACTCGTTTTTCAATATTATTTCTGAAAACTTCACGGAAGTCGTGATGAGAACAAGCCCCTGATTTAACCATCTGTTCCACTCTCTCCGACTTGAGGAATACGTCGTAGTAAGACTGCACTGCATTTTGAAAAGCTTCGTCCGCTAATATTTGCGTCTCCCCTTTTAGGAAAGCCTAAACAAAATTGTAAATTGATTATAAAATTTAACAAATCTCTTGTCAATGATACGTTGTTTGTTATTTCACCTACAAAAAAGAAAAAAAAAGGAAAGTACCTTTTAGGTTTTGATTACTTTGTGAATTTCATACAAAATGCAAAAACTTTCATGTTTTGATTGCATTGAGTTTGAAACTTCAGCTTTCAGCGTGATTAGCTCCACGGGTTCTCGAGATAAATACCCTTGACAGACAGACGGGCCACAAAGTGATTAAGGGTCCAATTTTTTTCCTTTTGATGTACGGACTCCCAAAATAAGAATGTTAGTATTTAATAAGATCTTTAATTTTCGATATAATTACACATTTTAAATGAATCTAAATGATTAATCGCGTACATTTAAAATTTTTTACAAAAACTTATCGTTTTGAACAATTATAAAAATGTAAAAGTCTAAACACATCTAATACTGCCTAGGATTTTTAAAAAATTGTGCGTCCTATAGGTAAACAATGACGTGTTTCATAATTAACTACTGGGTAACTTGTATGAGGAGTAATGAACTGTGGAAAAAAAATCTTGCATTTTATATAACTAGAAAACGAAGTATCTTTATTTGAAATATAAAATAAGTTTGATATATTATGACTCCCTCACAAAGACATTTTATTTATATTTAGAGAAAAAATATAAATTACTACTTACTAATATAAATTTTAATTTGACTTTAAGTTGACTTCAACTTTTGACATTTGAAGTTGACTAAAACACGTTACATACCATTTTTCCAAAGAACTACAATATATTTTTAATTCAATAATTCATAAGACAATTTTTAGCGTACCTGAAATCTGGCTTGAATAGTTTCCAACTGGTGTGGCGTTAGTTTAGTATGTCTCCGGGTCATGTCCGTAGGCTGCTTCGCGTTAAACGGGTGAGCTGTACATCTTGACACGAATACATACAGCTGGAGACGACGTTTCTTATCCTCTTCAAGTTTTTCTATCTTTTCCTGAGATAAAATGTTTGTTTTGTTAATGCGGAAAGATTAAAAGTAAGACTATTCGTTTTTCTTTAATTAAAATTTTTGTACAATAGCTAATTATGGACCTGGCGAAGTAATACGTGAGTGTTTCATGACTAGCGCTGACAATTTTTTTTTGGTGAAAAGTGGTATTTTTTAAATATTTCAAGTAGAAAAGCGGAATTCTTTCTCCAAAAGTAGGAACAAAAAAGTAAAAATGAGATCTTAAGTTATTACTTATTGATTTATATGAGTTTTAAATAAAACTTTCAATATTTTTGACATTTTAAAAGTACTTGGGAAAGAAAAGCAACATAAAAAAGTTGTAACAAGCGTATAAGACTTTCGACATAGCTTGATGTATGACTTAGTGGTCAGAGCACTTGGATGGTTTTAAAGTTTTCTATGCCGCTACGTTAAAATATTTTATCCGTTTTTGAAATTTTAATATAGAATTATTTTTAATGGAAAAACGTCACTTTACTTAAAAATATTGTTTATGTTTTATCTTTCAAATTGAATTGAAGAGTACGCAGTCCAGTGGCAAGACACTTCGTTCACCTCTTTCCGCCCGAAATCAGGACACAGTCCCACTGTGCCAAATTTGTAATTAGACCTAATTACAAATTGTTGCCAATGGTTGAAAATGGCCACTTAACATCATTATGGTGAATTTACTACGTGTTTAATACGATGTATTTTTTGAGATTTTTTATACTAATTAGGAAAAATATATATTTTTGAATTTTTTATCATTATAGAATGCTAGGCGACCTATAACAGAATTTTCTCTATCGTATTATGAATATGCAAATAGAAGTATAAACATATTGAATATTTTTTTGTCGATATCCTTCTAAATAAAAAAATGTTTTACAAAACCTTTAAAATTTTCAAAGCTTTTCCTTCTATTGTAAACAGAGGAATGGCAGAACCTATAGTATATTATTTTAGTCTCCATTTTGTTTGGAGTTACTTAACGCCGCACATTGTAAATCCGTAAATGAAAATAATTTTAATATAATTCTACAATTGGTCTCGCTACTACATACATACGTTACGTTATTCCTCTTTAATATTAGTATTAACAACTAACACAACTTGAGGCCGTCGTGGCGCAGCGGCGCAATGGTGTGACTGTAACGCGACGGTTGTGGGTTCACATCCTTGTGTTAAAATGGAATCCACAACTGTCGCACTACAATACACACGCTATAATGGCTTTAAGCTATTTAAAGGTTTTTTAATGTATGTAAAATATGAACTTCACTTGCGTAGCATTTGTTGCGTGCTCTACGAACATTCATGTAGAGGTTTTACAAACATGGTCTCACGCTAGTGTTTGTTATGAGGTTATATAAAGTTTATTTTGTACTTCAATTTGCTCAAAGCTTAGTTCTACAATGAGTGAAATACTTTACTTTATAGCTTATTATAAATTCAATTGTTAATTTAAATAATTTGCCAGTAACATGGCTACCGTCGCATGCCGTTGTAATATAAAGTTTACATTATAAAGGTGTATATTTATAAACTTATTTTTCTTAACTTTAGTTTTTTAGCTGATTTACTCTGGTAAGTTTTTTTTTATGGTAAAAGCATGGCAAACGAGCGTACGGGTCACCTGATAGTAAGTGATCACCGCCGCCCACGACCCCGCGTAACACCAGAGGAGCTACTGGTGCGTTGGCAGCTTTTGGGGTGGCTGGGCCCTGGAGCCCGGCATTACCTAATGCGAAAGGCAGTGGCATAAAGGCACTACTTAACGCCGGTTTTAAATTCCGGGGGTGGTAATTATCCGGTCGAGTCTGCCCATGCGTGTCGCCATTGCTGGTGGCGTGACTCTCCCACTCGTACAACGTACAACATGTATATACTACCACTTGAAATCTATTTAATTAAGAAAGATAATTTTGATTAGAAACTGTAGAATTTTGGAAAATTATAATTTTTTTATTCTGCTGAGTTAAAATTTTTATTCATTTGCTATAAATAATTAAAAAAAAGATTGTCTATTTTACCTGAGGATCTTGATCCTTATCAGAGTGGCTGGTGCCAGAGGGGCTGGGCGAGGGCGCCGGGGCTTCCCCTGAGCTCGCGCTGCCCGTCGAGGTCCTGCGCAAGAACGATCTAAACGATCTATAGCATTAAGTCGTCAATGTAAGTGATTTTTGTGCACACAAACTGATATTTTCTTATTTTTATATGATTTTATTGCAATTTTATGTAGATTCTTCATAAAATAAGATAAATAATGTTAATATCAGTGTGTGTAAACGTTATGGCTATGTTATGATACTACAAAGCTATAGCTAAAACAGTAATTTAGTAAAACTATATCTACGTTACGTAGATAATATTCAAATTCTAAAGAAATTTTGGAAAAACGCATATTTGTTGATTTTCTTAAAGATTTGTAATTATTAAAAACAATATAGATAAGTTTTTCATTATTTATACTAAGAAATGATATTATAAAATATTAAGAATCGAATCCATTATTCTTAAATAAAGTTACATTAGGTACTAACTACTATTTAAGTTTATACTGAAATATAAATTTTAACATTTAATATCCTGTGTGGGAAGAAGATAATTACATGTTTCGATCGGATCATAAAAGATAATTTGGCAAGCGAAATTTTTTTGTCGTTTTAATAAGCAATCAGCTTCACGCTGTATCCCGTACACAGCAGGTTTGGCAGACGGAAACTAGTATTAAGACACTCTGTTCCCCACTTTCTGCCGAATTGCGTGTTGAGTGTCAGAACTCAACGCCGCGCTTTGCCTCGAAACCAGATCGAGGAAATGGAAATATAAACGTAAATGAATATTCACTTTCTCGAGTGGGGATTGAACCCACAACCGTCGCGTACACTCACAGCCTTGTGCCACTGCGCTACGGGGGCCTTATATACATATTATTTCTAAACCTTTATACAAGGAAAACTTGGGCTTTCTACCTTAATTTAGTTTATAATTTTCTTGGGACTGTAAAGTATTCAAAAAGTATATCCCGAAATTCGTATTGGAACGACAAAAACAGCAATATGCGCTTTATGTAATTGCAAGCAGCCTTTCGTAATAAATATAATACTAACTACGATAGCATTTTATAATTTAATATTTACTTCCGTCGGAATTTGAACCCACTACTCTTTTACACTACATCTATATACTATAACTATAGCTCAAACCGTTTAATGTTTCATGAAACGAAATGGTCGTGAGCTATTTGTTTCTAGAATATTTGAAGTTATTTAGCTCATTTAAATATCAAAAACTTTTCTCACTGTACAATTTGTAAGGAGAGAAGGAGGATTCTGATAAATTATTTATATTTATAAGCATTATAATTGTAATTGGGAAGTGTCTAACTGTAAACGCGTTTTATATTAGCATCACGTTTTATCCATAGCTTGATGTAGCCAGAGAGAACGGAGAGCCAGACACAATGATCTCTGTTTACTTCTTTTGCCTCGCCCACTGTCTTAAATCTTTTCATATATGCCCTCCTCAGGTTGTTTACGTGACCTTCCTCCAGTATCATCGATACTGTGTTCTCGAAGGCTATTCGAGGTCTCCCCCGCCTCCCTTATCTTTGCTTTTTAAATATTTTTTTGCGATACTTTCGTCATTCATTATTTCAAACTGCACAAACCACCTCAGCACGTAGCACGCAATTATATATATTTCAATTGAATCAGATCAAATTTTGCTTTGAAAACTGCGCCATGATGGCCTCTAATATAAATGTTGTTTCTTATCACATTTCAACATCCAATACATACATTCAGACACAACCCAAAAAATTCACAAATCCCATAAAAAAAACCATTTATTTTTCAATATTTAAATGAGCCATAGGTATTTCCGTATACTCACTGGGGTGGTGCTAGCGCGGCCGCCTCCCGCTGCCGCGTAGCCGGGTGGAGTGGGGCGGCGAGCGGCGCTGTCGTCAAAGGACTTGCGCCTAAGTGAATAATTTATAGTTTAGTTTAATTTATTTGATTATTATAGTTTTTACGTAGGTATATCAATGTTTTAGCTAAGGACTTAGTGTCAAGACACTCTCGATATTCTTAACAACATAATAGTACGGTTAAAAACACGTTTACGTTTTTAACGTAAACGATAGGCAGAGGTAACCTAGTGTTAGGACACTCCTTACCCTGCTTTTCGTTGAAAAGATATTTGCATGTTAAGCGCCGAAATTCAATGTTAGGCTTTGTCTACGCGGAGCGGCCAAGAAAAATAATTGAATTATAATCATACACTCGACTGAAGAATGAACCCATAACTGTTGCGTTTATTGTATTGACTTCTGTTGAATTTAAGACAAATAAGAAGAAACGAACGTATACGTTAATTAGCTAGAATTCCCTCTAAGAGGTGAAGGTTCTAATCTGGATTTTTTTAAAGATGTCGTTAAGTGTTTTATGGAAATTTAGTTTTTATGGCACTAAATAAAAATGATTATTAGGGAAAAGTAATGTAAGATCTAAAACATAAAATATTACGTTCATTGGATTAATTCGATTACCCAATTAGTAAGATAGCTTAGCTTGAGTTAATACCACTGTTTATTTAACAAGATTTGGTTAAAGTCCGAATTTAATTTTAAATTTCCGTGAGTCCGAACCCACGACCAATGGGAGTATATAATTCAACACTTGCGAATTGCCCATTGGTGTAAAAAAGTATTAAAAATTTTTTATAACAAAGTAACTATATCCACTAGCTGTAGATTCACTGCTGTTACGCGCTGCTATCATGTATTTAATCATTTTATCATGAGTATCATTTTGTTGATACTAATATCTAAATTACTAACACGTGTAGCTTAAGCGTGTACCATGTAAGGTTTTGAGGGCGATGGTCTTAAGAAAATAAGCAAATTCACGCTCTTTCCCGCATAGCACTTTCTGGCGATTTTGAAGCTTTGCGTGTTTAGTGGTAAAACTTATCGCCGAAGCTTATTCACCATAGTGCGGATATAAACATTTCCTCGGGAGGGTATCGTAGCCGGAAGCTTCACTTTACAGTCAGAAGCTGTCCCACTGCACCACGAAGTCAAGCGTCACGAATTCGGTGATAAAGTGGTGGACGGAAGTGTATTAATAGAGAATGGAGTGTCTTAACACTTAACGTTGAAGGATTGCCTCTGTCTACCCCGCTTAATATATTTACTTTTTTTTAATGTGTCTATAAAGACAATAAGAAAATGTGTGAAAACATCAATTCAATCCGATATACAGGATGTTTTTCTCAGCACCACTTTAAATGAAACCACAGTTTTAACTACTCTTTAGAATCCTATTAGCGTTCATTTTTTTTTCTCAAAAATGAAAAAGATACTTTTTTCTAAAAAATAAATTAAATTATCGTTGTATAATAAAACGCCTACCAACCAAGCTGCGTACCAACCTATCAAACCTGTAAAAGGAGCGCTGACGCTTCCACCTGTACATGGTGGAAAACATCAAGTGAACACGATATA
>DWGR01003812.1:0-11761 GCA_018247715.1 Heliconius burneyi | reverse complement strand
AAAACAAATATATATATATATATATATATTTTAATATATATATATATATATTTGTTTATATATATATATATATATATATATATATATATATATATATATATATATTTGTTTTCATTTCTTCACTTTAGTGGCGAGGCAAAGCGCACTATTGAGATTCGCAACTCAAGATGCAATGTCTTGCATACGGCGGAAAGTGCGGAGCGGAGTGGAGTGTCTTAACAAAAGACGCCCTCTACCTACCATGGTACGTATGGGATACAGCGTGAAGATGAAAAAAAAATAGTATGACATTAAAAAAGAAATTGTCGGTCATAAACATACGCGCGGCAATATAAATTTCAAATAGAGTGACCTTCAATTCCCTTACTGTAATTTTGTGTTGAATAAAATTTTAATCAAGTTTAAAGTAAGCATGTAATGTGCTCAATAACGAGTAAATTCTCACATTTCATTTATAATTTCGACTCCTTAATTGCATCTGTAATCGCGTCACCCCGTTTCATTTACAGATTAAAACCTTTTTTACATGAAAGGCGGTTTTGTTTAACATTTTAATTTACATTAAATTTGTATCTTTATTTATCAGCAGTTTCAATTGGATGATTCGGGTGAATGCTAAATGCGTGAATTTTTTAACAAAGGACGAATGAAATCAGTCAGCGCAAGCGAAGGTTTTGTGGTAATTTCAAAATAAACTTCGAATAAATTATGTATGTATTTTTCGATTATCTATATTTTATTATGTTTTTTTAATTTTAAAAATGTTTTTTTTGAGGCCAGACGTGTTATAGGGGCACAAAGAGTGCCTGTTTTCAGACGACTGGTTGTGGATTCAATAAAACTTATCTAGTTTTATCGGATAAAGGAATATTTTATGAGATACATTTCCATTTTGTATTAGAATCCACATCCATCGCTTTTTTTCAAAAAGGTTATTCGAGAATCAGTATGGTGATGACAACATGCACACGAGTGCATTCATTAAATTTGTGCCTTTAAAATAAAATTTTATCATAACGGTTATGAAATTTTTAGTATGAAAATTTAACTCAGCTACGAGCAAAAGAGGTAATTTTAGAAACTTTGCTATGAATTTTATATCTTAACTTGACTTAACTAGCGGCAACTTTTATTATAAACTAACTTATTAAGTTTTTCATGTATTTTTTAGTTGAATAACAAATAAATTAATATAAAAAAAATCTTTGTCTCTTATAATCGTTGAAGTGTTTTCTTATGTTATATTTTTTAATTGGTTTACAATAATTATTTCATATTTTAGATACATATAGAAATAGAATCGTCTGAATGAAAAACGACGTGACGTGATTGATACATATTTGATTTTATTTGATGTATATGTCCTTGAAGTCATTTTAATACCTGCTGTACCTCTATATCGAAGGAGAGAATAGTGGTTTGTCATAAAAAATATATCTCTTTACAGAATCTTAAAAGTAAAAGTTACAATGTATTGAGACTGACTTAATTACTGAGTATCTATTGATAAATAATTCAATAAAAATGAAAATTTTTTATTCCTCATATTTTCCGTTACATACTCGTATACTGAAATGAAATCAATTGCAACGCTTCACTTTCATGAAAAGTTCCATTTCGCCAATTGTTACTTGCTTCGCGGAACACAATTAAATCTGGAGACAACGAACCGTACTGAATATCAAAGGTGGAACATGTTCACTAATTGCTTTCCCCTTTATAAATGCTCCTAAATAAGCTATTTAGATTTGATTTGAGAACGAATTTACATAAATATATTCGCTAGATACTTGTTAGAATACAGAAAGATACAGTGTGAGTAATATAATATATTTGATATTCTCTTGTGGCAACACTAGCATAGAAACGTCTTAAAAACTTCTCCCGTAAAATTAATTCAAATTTTATAATTTTATTGTTGAATTTGGTGTAATTTATCGATAGGTCTCTGATATAGACATTTGTACTGTTAATATCATACTCAGTATATTAAAATTGTGACTTTAAAGTGTTTGTGCTGTGTATTGTTCGTCAACTGTCATCGCGCAGGTAACGAACTAAACTTTAAATTTTAATATCATTCTTTCTTGCTTATTGCATTCCCTTTACTTTCTAACACATATAAACTAACAACATAAGTTCGTACTGCCCTAATTATCATCTATAAGCATACTATTGTATATAAAATATAAATAAAAATGATGACCCGTGGTGCCAAGGCCCGTCAGGCAGAGGATAAGCTCCAGCTGACGCACCAGGAACTAAAGTTATATAAGACGCAGTGCGAACAATTACTGAAAGAAAGGGATGACAATGAGGTAGAATTTCTGCAGATTATGATTTATCAAAAATTTATGTAGAATATTCAGAATTATTGGCACAAGATAATAATCTGCAGAAAATAGTAAATGGGTTTGACCAGTGCAGAGAAGAATATGAGGAAGCTGTCAGGTTTGCCAATAATCTTAAATTACAGCTGCATGAGGCTAAGGAACATATATGTACATTAGAAAATAATAATTTAAATCAAGAGGACTCTCAAACCCAAAGCCTATTTGAGGAGCTGGTTGGGACTACACCTTCCCTGGTTTCTTCAGTCATCACCTATAAAAATGACATTTCAACAATAGATTTGACTAAAATTAAGTTAAAAAAAAACATCAAAATAAATAAATTTATTAAAAAAACTCAGCAACTATTAAAAACAAGAAATATTTGTAAAATCTACACCAAATTAGCCACAGAAAGAAATATCTTAAAAAATGACTTTAATAAACTTTCTGAAAATATGTTAAATAAAAAGTTATTTTATGAAGCTGAGGTGAGTTCTTTACAGTTAGAGATTTCCACTTTACATAATAAATTAAAAACAATTTCTGATAAATATGAATGTGCTCAGAGGCAAATTGCAGAGCACATATCTTCTATGGATGAGCTACTTAAGATCAGTACTCATTATTCAGAGCGCTTTAAGTCACTCACAAAAAATTATGTCTGCGAGTGTCAAGGGCTCACACGTAGCCACCCAGGGAAGATGTCAGAAATACTTTCCCAATCTCAGGCTGATGGAGCTCAGGAGAGATTTATAGAGATTAAAAAGTCATAACCCATATATTATTTTGCAATTACACAACATACACAACCCAATATTACTTTGATTTTGTGTGGGTACACAAAATCAAAGTAATATTGTAGTATATAGTGACAATCTGGGGAAAAATATGGGAGTGATTTTAAATAAGATTTGTAAGGGACAGTCAGTATAAATTTTTTTTTATGTTAAAAGGACAAGGCAAACGAGCGTTCGGGTCACCTGAAGGTAAGTGATCACCGCCGCCCACGACCCCGTGCAACACCAGAGGAGCTACAGGTGCGTTGCCGGCCTTTAAGCTGGAGATAGACGCGCTTTTTGAAGGTACCCATATCATATCGACCTGGAAACACTGCCGCGGGTAGGCCATTCCACAGATCCGTGGCGCGTGGAAGGACTTTAGGTATAAGTACCAATCTTGTGATTGGTACTTATACCTAAAGTGCATTGAACGTTTGGGTGGCGCTCAACACCGTTCAATTTCAAGCACAGAGACGTCCATATCTTTCTCGTTTATATTAAAGAAATTATGAGCATTGAAAATAGGGATTATACTATACGCTTTATCCTTCACATAGTAGGGTGGGCAGAGAGAACCTAGTGATAAAACTCTCCGCTCCTATTAAGATACTTCCGCCGAGTTTTCGAGGCATTACGTATCCTTCTTACCAGAGCGAGGACAGTGGGAATACTAGATATTTCCTTCCCCCGAGTGTAAATAGAACTCGCAACCATCGAATTTACACAGCACGATATTGTTTTTTGCCTCTCATATGACATACGTGCGTTTGATATTATAAAAAAATACCCTGATATACTAATCTATTTCTATTATATTACTTATCCACTATCAGATAAGATTCTGTCAAGTTTCATCCCATTAGTTGTACATTTGATATATATTCAGTAGTAACGTAATTACCATTAGGTTCTGCGTTAATGAAACTGTATAATGTGATATATTATTATTACTGGCAGTTAATATAATTTATTGTTATGGCGGTGTTGCATTGTTGTAAATTGTAGTTGATTTTATAATATAGTAATATCACAGTAAAACATCTGTTACTCGCTGTATCCCGCATGTAATATGGTAGGCAGAGGGAGCCTAGTGTTAAGACACTCCGGTTCCTGTTTCCACTGATTTCTGGAGACTTTGTGTGTTGAATGGCGGAACTCAATGCCGTGCTTTTGTATCAAAGTTTAGGAAAGCTGGTCAATTAGTCATACATTTACTTCATTTTTCATACTATTAATTTATATTAAATACTAGCATCTTTGTATTAAAAAAAAAACAAAAAGAACCATTATAGAAGTTATCATAACGATCATTTCTAATATCAGCAGCAAAGTCCTCACAGAGTAATAGCACAGTCCCTCTGGATACAACATATATGTTATTACTGTCATAACTTGAAACCCATAAAGATAGTGCGCAAAACACACCAAGTGTATAATGATATACTAGTTTTGTTTGCTATGTACATACACACGTACCGCAGAACTCATATGTAATTAAGCTTCACAGACATAGTTATGACACATTGACTTAAGCTGAAAATAAAATTATTTTAGTTTAAAATGTAACACTGGTCAAGCGTGAGTTGGAATCACCCACCGAGGGTTCTGTAACAATTTCAGGATTATAGATCAACGGATCAGATTCAATGAAATACCTATAAATTATCACATTTAATTCGTTTATCTTATTCGGCGGATTTTATACGAAATGGAAAAAAACGATGTATTATTGCTCGTTTCTTATGATTGCGTCAATCAAGTTTCCAACTTCATTTTTTAGTGCTTTAAAGGACGGTAGATGTGGATATTTGATATTAATTTCAGCTATCTCGAGATAAAATGATTTTGACAGACAGACAACACAGCGTTTTTTTTTAACTTACCGAACCCCAATAGGTACTCCTACTCAACAATAGGAGCCAAAAGCAAATTAGTTTAATTTATTAGGTAAAAATCGATGAATTTACCATTTTTATTTTATTTGTGGTTCTCCTACATATATGGGAAGACCAAATTTTTCATTGAAATTAGTTCAATAGTATCAGATAGACAAGAAAATTAAAATTTATAGATTCATATTCTATTCGTTATATATTTATAATAATTATTTTTCACTAAATTCAATGTACAGACACACTTTTAACTGTTTAAGATAATTTAAATAATAATCTAAGAACAATTTTATTTTAAATTCAACATAATATAAAATATTTATATTTAGGGTTCATAATAGAACAGATGATTACGTAACCAATCTGACCCATTTATTACATGGGAGACTAGAAAAAGGTCTTTTAGTTTGACTGATATGTTAAAGAACCTTGCTTAGGGGCAAACGCACAATGTAATTTTATATTAGAGCTATATTTTGGTCGCTGTTTACTTTTCTTTCTAGAAACATATATTATGAAAATATATTAAAATAATATGCGAAATAGCTTAGCACTTATTTTTATTTATAATAATTAAATTAAACATTTCTTTCAACTAAAGGAAATTAAAGATAAAAAACAAATGATTGTTATTATGGTAATATCTATAGGCTTTGAACCAACGACCGTCAATTACAGACTCAGCACGTCTCAAATTCAAAGAACTTACAAACTATTATAAAATTAATGAAATGTTTTATCCATTATGTTTCTTTGTTACAGTATTTTTTTGTAGGTTTTTTACCAAAGAACTCTAAAATTTTGTACTTAAATTATAGTAGGTATACATATATGTCAGTTACTTCTTTCATGAAGTTAACTGTCGAGGTCGCATTTAAAAACTGAAATTGTGCAATTTGGTTTGTGCAGCATCAGCTTTGGCTCTTAGTTACTTTGTATACAACACAACGAGATATTCAAATACATTTTTAAAAAGCAATTAAGTTTTCATAAATGTCTGACGCAAATATATTAAACGTTCAAATTTACAAGACTATTCATTTAGCAAATGTAAAAATAATTAAATTCATTTAAAACAACTGAACTGGTTTAATGGTTATCTCGACCTAACATATACATCAATTGTAATTACACTAAAAGCTGTTACGTATTCATTCTATGACAATACACACACACTAGCAAGTGTGAGCTACATTGTCCATGATGTATCCGATAGGTCAGTGTTACCAACGTTCAGTTTCAAAGGAATCGAATTAATTGGAAATATCGTACACATACTTTCTAGATGTACCTTTAGAATTTTTTTTGACCATTCTATTCCATTATAAATGAACTATGGAAATACGAAACATTACAATTAAATTTTTTATTAAATTTAAAATGAGGCCGTCGTGGCGCAGCGGCACATAGGTGTGACTGTAACGCGATGATTGTAAGTTCGATTCCCACTCGAGGAAGTGAAATATTTATTTACGTTTATATTTCCATTTCTTCGCTCTGGTGCCGAGGCAAAGTGCGGCGTTGAGTTCTGCCACTCAACACGCAATGCCTCGAGATGTCGGCAGAAAGTGGGCAACGGGGTGTCTTAACACTAGGTTTACTCTGCCTACCCTGCTGTGTGCGGGATACAGCGTGAAGCTGATTTAATAATATTATGTTTATATTTACTTATTTATTTAATTAAATATTTTCAAAATTAATTTATAGGTACACTTATGTTAGAATGTTACACTTACGATATCCCATACACTTTCCACAACATGCCTCCTTTAATAAAACAATAGTAGATATTCCTTTGCCTACTAATAAAGATACACGATTTGTTTTTTCTTCTATCTCAGCGGTTTCTTACGTAATGATATTAATGATCTCGGCTTCACCAAAATGCTCAATATAAAGCAAAATTATATTTGTAGATCTGGTTTTTTTCTAACGCAGAGAAAGCCTTTTTTCGTGTTGTGGTATATCAATAGTCTTTTCTCCACTAGATATGCGTAATATTAGCTTTTTGTACTTAAAGCTCAGTACAATTTAATATGTTATATTTGAAAACAATTATATAATTGAATACTTTAATAAGAGTAACGTGGAAATGGGGTCTTTGATTACTTCGCTAATTAACCAGACTAATTAAAATGATAAAGGATAAATAAATGTAGGTAATTGATGAAATTCGATATTATTGAATAAATACAACACATTGCTTTGTATCGTATACAATTCCTAGATGTATGTAGCTTTTCAAATATTACACTCCTATTGTTTACTGAAAATATGTTTAAAAAAAAACTTTAAGTTGCCCACTTATTTAAATTTATCCATAGTAGGTAATTGTATATGTTCTATAGGCCAATCCTTTTAGAACAGGGATTCGCAACCTTTTCTTGATCAGGGACAACTTTTGTATCAATATTGCTAGTAGGGACCACTATGAAGGTACAATTAATAAAAGCTGTCATAATCAAACACAAATTTTAACGCCGGGCAACTAAAATTAGAATTGTTCGCGGACCATTTTTAGGCTTCTGCGGACCACTGGTTGGGAACCACTGTTTTAGAAAAATGGCGTAGGACTGAATATTAAAAATTGGTTGTTTAATCATAGGTGGCTGTTAGCATGAGAAAATATGGAGATAAGGTAAAGTAAGCTTTGACTGGTTTGGGTTGGCAAAATCTGGAGGCTACATCACAAATTCGTGAGCTGTAGAAATTCCTTCTACGAGTCCTATGTTCCTGATGAGGAATAATAGAAAATATATCATAATCAACAATTGTATAAAAAAGAGTGACATATACAAAATACGTTTACTGAGAAAGATATTATATTTAGTTTAACACAAGCAATTGCATAAGCTACTTTGTAGAGTTCTTAAGTTCAGCTGAAAAATTGAATGTCATTATTTTAACTGACTAAAACTGACGTAAATATAATAATACAACTACAGTTTTTTATAATAAGATTTTTGACTTTGACTTTTACACATGTATTTGAATCGTCGTTAAGGCTACAGATTGACGGTTTTGCAAAAAAAATATATCATCTAAATATAAGCGATTAAACTGGTTTAATATTAAATATTATACCTAAATCTTATAGATACATACATATCACAACTTTCTCTCTTTAAATTATTTATAAATTCCACTTTCATAATGATAAAGATTTAAATGTAATGCAAAATATTTTAAAGTATGTGCTATTCAGGACAAATATTGAATGTCACTGACGTCGACAGGACAAGAAGTAAGAGGTTTTCTACCAAGAGGCGAGTGTCGAACAAACGCTTTTAAATTCTCTGTCACATATAAGATTTTCTGCATATATTTGTTGTTATAAAATGAATGTATATTCCATTTTAACACAAAGTAATATTGGAAAAATGGACTAAATTCTATTTGGAAAGTTTAATAATAGACTCAAATTTTTTCAGCCGTGCTGAACTTCAGGTAACTCTTGTGGTTTTTCTAGTTAAGACCATGGGAAAATAAATTATCGAAAGTTATATTCCCATGAATGGCCACATTATAAAAACGGATCCTAATTTATGAATATTATATAACTAAAATGTAAAAAAACTTGCGTCAACAAATTATATTTCAAGGTGGAAAAAGTGCATATTCGATCGATAAAATCGAAATATTTAGAAAGAAATTTGTATACTCGTATCTATGACAACCCAACCGCACCATAAAACGTTCACAGCTGCAGCTTAACCACTCTTTAGCGCATAGCGGAATAGGAGGACGGAATATTGTGTCAAGACACTCCGTTCCCCACTTTCACCGAATATACGTGACATAAAGTATTGAGTGGCGGAACTCAACTTCGTGTTTTTCTATGTTTTCAGAGTGAGGAAATGTAAATATTAAATACTTTATTCCCCCGAATGTTGCTAACGAACCCACAACCGTCGTGTTTACAATCATACGTTAGTACTACACCACGACGGCCTCAATTAAATTGTTAATTTTTAAAAATAAAAAAAAATACAAGTAAAGTGAGAATGCAAATATGGGCAGCCTGGTAATTACAGGCATAGCTTATCTAATGAGGGTTCTCGCTGACCCGCTTTGTTAGTTTTGAAACTAGTTAATGCACTGCCGTCAGGTGTACGGAAAATTAATCCTTACGTTATTTTATTTTATAAATCGCCTGATTTAAGAATATACTTTATTTATAAATTTTATAAAACGACGCTTTTATCCAAAGCCTTTTTCCAAAAAAATGCCTAAAGAGAACTTTGATATCGAATACTGTGAAGGCGCAGTTGTGGGCTTAAATCCCACTTGGAGGATTTAAAGTTATTTTCCTTTTTTTAGTAAAAAGATAAAATGCGGCGTTAAGTTACAGCATAAAGCTAAAATACATAAATATTTACTTAGAGTTTTTTCTCTGGTGTCGAGGTAAACTAGGGAACGGAGTATCTTGACACTAGGTCTTGACACTGCCTACCCTGATGTGTACGGCGTGATGGTAAAAACGAAATATTTATTTCACATTTTCCTAACTTTTAAATTTCAAGGGTATGACTGTTCTATTACATATTCTCAAAAACTTCGAAATACTTCTAACATGAAAGAAAGTACGAGTACAAAACCAGTTTTAAGATACAAACGAAAGAAATTCTTCAGTAGTTAGTACGTAGAAGTGCCTTTAAAGAATGGTGAAGGAGCCGGGAGAGCGTCTTGAAGAGCGTTCACTCTTATTTTATAGGCGCATTTTTTACTAGAAACTTCTTTCTTTAAATTTTCGATGAGATAGTAAAATATTAAATGTCTAGTTGTTTTACGCATATCATAACAAAATTGTCTAAAATAATTAACTTATTCCATAATAGAGTAAACTTATTTCATAAAATACTTTCATTGCTCTCAAGTCAAGTATTTATTTCTAGTTACAAGAATATTATTTAATAAGCTAGACTAGACTAGACTATTATTAATAAATTTAATAATCTCATAGTATTTTTGCATGATATTAGTTAGTTGGCTATTGTGGCGCAGTGTGACA
Source organism: Heliconius burneyi (assembly GCA_018247715.1). Taxonomy (NCBI): domain Eukaryota; kingdom Metazoa; phylum Arthropoda; class Insecta; order Lepidoptera; family Nymphalidae; genus Heliconius; species Heliconius burneyi. Next base: position 1,746 of record DWGR01003812.1, on the reverse strand, counting down.
GCGTTTGATAGTTGTCGATTCGAATCCAACTCGGAGGAACGTTCACATTTAAAAAATGTTTGAATGAATGTTTTTGAATGTGACAGTAATTAAATTTTTAATTATGGACGAGTAATTGACAAGAGAAGTTGAAATTCTTGATTTTATGTGAAGTGAAATTCTTAATGAGGTGAAGTAAACAAGTATGACTTTATTGAATGAATGAAGTGAATTCCGTTGTGTGCCAAAATTCTACACGCAACGCCTCTAGAATTCGGCAGAAAGTGGGGCAGCAGAGTGTCTTAACGCTAGCATCTCTCTGCCTACCCTGCTACATGCGGGGTGCAGTGTGGTGGTGACATTCTATGTAAACGTCTCACGAATATGTTAAATACGTCAAAATTCGAAGTATGCTACACAAATAGGTACTTCAAGAAGTCATTGTATGAACTCGAATTTACATGTACGTGTCTTAAGAAAATTGTAATAAGATGTTTGAAGACTCTTGAACTTAGTGTGAGCGTTATTAGGAGACACTAGCGTGAGGGGTCGCGTACATGGAGTTACGCTATTTACATGAAATGCATTTTATATTCTTCAAGAAGCACGTTTTATGATGGCTCGTGGAACAAAAACAAAAAATATGTATTATTTATTTAATACTTTATTACACAAAATAACTTAAGGTAAAAAAACACACATAAATCAACTTAAACATAAGACAGAGATACAAGAAAAAGTTCTTATTCTATATTATACTGTTATTAGTATTATTGTATATTTTTGAAAATAAGACTAATCGTGGCGCATGGGCACATGCGTGAGACACTAAATGCCACGGCTGTGGGCTCGATCCACAATCGAGGAAATGAAATATTGAATATCTTCGTTGTCTCGCTCTGATAATGAGGCAAATTGCATTGAGTTGGCCACTCCATACGCAATATTTTAGATTTTGGCGAAATATGGGGACGGTCTTAATGGGAATGGAAGCGTCCGAATGGGAACGTAGTGTCTAAATACTAAGTTACCAGGATTCCTCCGTCTCCGTCAGGTCTGCTACGTGTGGGATACGGCACGGATTTGTATTTCACACAAAATAATTTATAGCATTGTGAACTGTAATTTTTGAAGCATTATCAAAAATGTATTATTTGGATATAATTGATCTACACGTAGATAATAAGTTAGACTATCCATAGACAAACTAGACAATCCATATCTATACTAATATAATACAGCGTGAAGCATAAACAAAAAGAAAAAGAAAAGTATATTTTTAAAAATATTTAACTTAAAATTTTTCACTTGCCATCAAACAAAAGCGACAAAAGCTGATGAAAGTAAAAAAAATTTTTGGCATTTCTACATACCTACAGCATTCCACGAGCTCGGTAAAACTCACACGTTAATGTTTTGTAGTTACGTAATGTTTATATTATTCAGTATAATTAGTGCTGAAGTTCAAATTTATTTGACCATTACGGCGAATGCTGATGGATTTTTGGCTTTATTCAATTGCACATTCTTTTGTACTTTTTTTTTATGTAAAAAGCATGGCAAACGAGCGTACAAGTCACCTGAAAGTAAGTGATCACCGCCGCCCACGACACCGCGTAACACCAGAGGAGCTACTGGTACGTTGCCAGCTTTTCAGGTGGTTGGGCGCCGGAGCCCGGCATTACCTAATGCGAAACGCAGTGGCATAAAGCCACTACTTCACGCCGGTTTTAAATGCCGGGGGTGGTAATGATCCGGTCGAGTCTG
>DWGR01003811.1:0-11762 GCA_018247715.1 Heliconius burneyi | reverse complement strand
GCACAACCCATTTACTAATATGTATGTCTGACTACTCCACCTGATTTGTTTTCTTTGGGGAGATATAATTCGACTGCACACTACTACCAGAAGCGCTACTACAAAACCTAAACAAAAAAATTAGCACCATTGCGTTGCCGCTATAAAATGTATCGAAAAATATCTATTGGAAGTCAGCAATGTATATCGATATAGTTTTTTATTGTTTTTAGTGTAGTGTTAAAGTAGCGGTAGTCTCGACGTTCCGGGAGTGCTCGACCTACCCCAACGTACAGTGCTTTGCCCCCCCTGCAGGCTGCAGGCTGCAACGCTATAGAGAATGTCAAAGGTAGAGTACAGTAGGTACTGGGTACGTATCTACGTACATGCGATGGTGGGCTAATGGATTATTCAATCAGCGGTTTTTTTTGTTTTCGCGTTCAAAATGCTTTAAAGGGGTAAAATGTCTGTTTTTGATTAATTATTACACGTTTTAACGGATTGATATCTGTATTTGTTTAATAAATCCAATTGAAGTGTATTTCGTTTTATTGAAAGCTTCGTGTATAAAATAAGTAATGGTAAATCAAGTGGCAATTAACGTTATTCACAGTAAATATTATTACTGTTGGATAATAATTGGCTATTTTCTTCTTTACCAACGATTTTAAATGAAAAAATTGAAATAAGCCCTATCACTGAACTTAGTATTTTGACAGGTTCTCTCTGACTCTCCTCTGCGGAATAAGCCGTGAAGTATTAAAAAAGATTAGTGTAATTCTTGTAAATATAATATCTAAACTGAAAGAAATAGAATTTAAATTGATTTGGCACTATCCTCTCCAGAGATCGAAAGACTCTCCTTCTCTCCGTCAAAAACAATTAAATTTGTTTAAATTTTAATTTTTGTTTCATTTCAAACCTATTTAGTACAAAAACGCATCGCGTCAGACCTACGAGTACCGTAGCCCACAGCACGCTCGGCTGAGTCAATGTTGATTTTACCAATGGATTCATGTCCATGTTACATTCAAATAGCGACATTTTTAGCTTTCAGATAGCAATCAATTATTATTTATTTATATTTTAGCTATGAAAACAATATTGAAGCCAGTCGTGGCGCAGGGATACAAATGTGGGTGTGAACGCGACAGGTTATGGGTTCGATTTCAACTCGAGGAAATTGACTATTTAATAGCTTTGTTTCTCCGCTCTGGTGTCGAGCAAAACACGACATTGAGTTCCACCACTCAACGCCATGTCTTCAGAATTCGGCAGAAAATGGGAAACAGTGTCTTAACACTAGGTTCCCTCTGCCTATCGTGCTATGTATCGGATACAATATGAACTGTAACTGTAACGATTCCTCTAAGTGGAAGTCGAACACATCGTTATTGGGCGGTACATGAGGAATAGAGTAAATATTATTCTTCTACTGTCTTTACAGTAGATTTCTTTTGCTTACCCTGATATATATGCTTTAAGGTTTAAAACAATAGTACCACATTTTTTTTTATAAAATATGCTGAGTATATAAATTTAGATAACGGACATAGTACGAATTCAACTTTTATTTACCAGAATAACTTTATATTTTCAATATCTTAACAACATTTAATATTTCTTTTTCTGTGTTATTTAAGCCCCTAGTTCGACTGTATTAATTTGTTTTTCACTGTTCGCTTTTTATATTAGGCACTAAAAAACTAATATGATAAAAAGGACTCCAAAAGAGCTATATTTAAACGAACAAAGCCAGAGTAATTACTTGTTTTATATCAACAATAATTACTTAAACATTAAAAACAAAATAATAATTAAAGCAAGTAAAACATCAATTTGGTTACAGCTCACGAATCGAGTACCGAACATTATACGAAACAATGTGTTGGAATCCCACTGACCGCACTCGTATCGCCATCAATCAGTGCAAATATATTTTACTCGTACTGTCGACCACATATTAAAAATTATTTTCCAATAAAATCCAAAACTTTCCAAATAAAATAATCAGCTTCACGCTTTATCCCGCATACAGCAGGGAAGGCAGAGGGAACCTAGTATTAACACATTCCGTACCCCACTTGAACTGAATTGAAAAGTAACTCTCGATATCGAACCAAAAACCATCGCGTTTATCACTTCCGCTCCAGATTTTCTGCCGAATTTGAGACAAGAATTACGAGAGCGAGGACAAGAAATATTTTATGTTCTCGAACAGGAATCGAACCCACAGCCTGTCGCGCTTACAGTCACATGCTTGTGTCTCTGCGCCACGACTGGCCTCATTCTACTAATTTTATTAATATTATTTTAACGTTACACAAGTCAACCTTGCGACCGCTAACCGTTGGTACTAACCTCTAAGCACATAAGCCCCCAACTCATGAACTGTGGTTAAGCTTCACCGAGTTAACATTTGACATTTGGTTTTTCGTTACAAATTAAAAAGAATGTACATTTTTACCGAAAATAAACAATAATATGGTAAAAACTTCTTGCTTTATTATGTTTAGAACTAAATGTAAAATGTAATTAATATTGTAATTGGATAAAAGCTTCTGTTCTGATTATTCAATGCTTCTTCCTTCTTAAGAGGTCGTCATGGCGCTATTGAACAATATCTCACTTTTAAAAGGCTAGTTGTGGGTTCGATTCCGTTCAGGATAGTTATTGAATTATAATGGATAAAAGAAGATGTCAAAAGATGATGATGTCAAAGAGATCATCTTTTATCAATTAAATCTGATTAGATGACAATTAAATCTTATTAATGTATTTTTGTATTATAAAATATGAACAATGCTTAAGTTTTACGAAACAAATCGAACCCATAAATAGCGGCTATGCAGCAAGGTTCACCACTAAACTTTCAGGCAAGATTAAAATACATACGTATATATATTATGACTTTTATATATAATTTTGTATAAAATGGGAACATGTCCAAGACTTTCGACCCCCAACACCGATATAAAATAATATATTAAACACTTAAATATCGCATTATTCTTTTAAACCCACAGATAACATGCATACGAGGTTATAATTATCAAATGAGAGGATCTCCGTAAGGATGAACCCAGCGTGGTACTTGTACTCTTTAAACTTACGAATAATGAAATATTACCGAAAGCTTTGAGAATACATAATACGAGTATGTACTTGAAAATATCAAGATTCACCATACAGATAATATAAAAAATATTGTATTGTTTGGCATTAATTTTTTGCTATATTTATTGTTCTTTTGATTGGATTGTTTAATTGTTTTATTAACTTTCTTGTCAGATTTCGATTGACTTTTAGAATATAAAATGTGTAATAATATCTCAATAATTTGATATAAAGAGTACCTATATGTAAGTATGACACTTCCATATGATGAATTAAAATTAAGTAAATATAATAAAAACTAGTATAAGTTCATTATTCGGTCTGGTTCGAGGCATAGCGCGGCGTTGAATACCGTTTTAGCCTGCGACGTTTGGAATTCAGCCTGAGATATTGGAAATGGACACTGAAAATCAAGAGATTTTCTATCAAAATTAATTTAATATAACAATAGCCTTTAATAATAGTCTTTAACTCGCCAAAAAAATGTCACAAACGACACAAACTATTACTATAATTTCATAGACACGAAATCCTAATAGAGTATAAGCAAGTGTGTGTATGTGTGTGTGCGTGTGTGTGTGTGTGCGCGCGGCGGTATCCATGACGACCGCCGGATGCGCCGCCATCGCTGCAGCCCGGGGATAGGTTGACCAGATGTTTAGCTGGAAATTTAAGAAAGTTTGGTTATTATTTCTCATTAATATTATAATATATTCTATATAGGATTTTTTCCTATATAGGAAAAAATAACTAATGTTATTTTATGTTATTAATAGAAAGAAATAAATAAACAAATTTTATAATTACGTTACAAGTGTGGGGCGGCACTTGTGCTATTATATTATTTTCTATATAACATTTTTTTTAAAAGGCAATATTTAATATTTTCATTTTCAAGTGTCAAGGAAAAGCACGGCGTTCAGTTCCGCCACTCAACACGCAGTGACTCTTGAATTTTGCGGAAAATATTGAATGGGAGTGACGTAATGGGGACAGAGTGGCTGTGTGTGCATGAAGCGCGGCCTTGTTGAGATCCGCCACCTAATATGCAATGTCTCGAAAATTTGGTCGAAAGCAACGAAACGACAGAGGAAACCTCATGTTAGGACACCTCTTAGAACTATATAAAAAATTAATATCATGAAATTTTTGCTTCACTCTGTAACTCGCACATAGCAATGTAGGAAGAGAGGCAACCTTAATACTAATAAGGCACTCTGTGCCCATTAAGACACTTAATAAAGTTCTCCTTCTCCCACTAAAAATACAATTAAATTGGTAACCCTAAAGTTGCATAGAATTCGCTATTATGTTACTTAGTACCTGCGGGATCTTGTTTCCTAGCGTTTTAGTCGATATCTGCGTTTTAATGTGTTTCCGTCAAAAATCAATACGTTTATTGTTTTATAGGTATTTTTTTCCCTATCCTGTACTGTCCCAATGTTGGGCAAAGGAATCTACGTTTTTCCCACTCTGCTTTATTTCATGCTGTTGAGCACCAGTCAGGCTTTTAATGCTTTAATCCAGCTCGACACGCCATCTCCGTTTTGTTCTGCCAATTCTCCTTTTAGAGTTCGAAATCCAGGTGGTAGAAGGTTTCCAATTAATATTTACTTTAATAAAATATAAATTATATTTTATTTTAATAATTATTAATATGCTTAACATATAAATGTGTTATACATAAAAATAACGTAGCATTTTAACACTAGGTAAAGGACAAAGCTACAACGTTATTTTTTATTATTTTTGGTACCATTTTTAAAATCATTAAAATTTTTTTCATTTAAAAAAAAAACAGTTTCACTGCAGAGCAGGGTAAAGCACCCATGAATAGCCCAATTTTCGCGATATTGCATTAAAGACAAGAACCTATAAACATCTCGTTTAAAGAATCCATTCTTTATTATAACAAAATAAAAAAGAACAATAATGTACTTTCCGCCGTATGTGCACAAAAAACTAATATTTGGTCCACGTAGCGAGAGTATTAGATGGAACCAGCTACAGACTACAGTATAACAAAAGTTTGCGTTATTAAAAAGGCGAGCGTGCGGTAGACAGTCATCCTTTACAATTTTCAAAATTTAAGCGGACCCCTAAAAAAGGGCAGTGAAATGGTTGATTTTTACCCGATCATGGGCTAGTATTCATTATGGTTTTATAGGGGAGGCAGACTGTCTCGAATGCCATACATTCGACATATCAAAAAATATATTACACGTCTGAACCACTGCTTCTCAATCTGTTTTATTTCTTAAAGCCGTTTGTTTCTAAGCCGTTGGTTTTTTTAGCGTCATATATTAAATTTTCTTAGCTCTAGCTTGTTAAGTCACTGAGTCTATATTATAACAAATTAAGATTAATAGTATTAAAACATACGAGTACATATTTAATGTAGTAGATTTTTTAAATTAAAAAAAAAATCTTTGAAAATTTTACAAAATTCAACCTTATTCTTTTGTAATAAATATAATTATAGAAAGCCAATAAAAATAAAGTTGAGAACTGACTCTCTGTAAGACTGTAAGATGTCGGTGATTTTAGAAAAAATGGCAAAAACTAAATAAAAATTTTGTAAAATCTATTTTAAACTGTCCCTTTAAATGAAAGCTCCGATATAACATTAAAACCTATTAAGAAATATCCTACAGGCAAAGTAAATACTCGCCCACGTTGCTCTTATAACCTAAGGCTAAAACCTTTAATCTTACCTACCTTAGCCTATTTTTAAAGCATGGATACAAATGTCATGCCATTTTTCAGAAAGAACTTCTGTTTGTATGTGTGTGTTCACTCCGAAAGTTCAAAGTCAAATAATTATAATTCAAATTCTAATTCAAAATATTTTTTATTCAAATAGACTATGTAAGCACTTTTGAATCGTCGAGTGAACATACAAACAAAAAGCTACCCCCGGTTCGGAAGGCAGTTCTGCTGAGAAGAGCCGGCAAGAAACTCAACAGTTGCTCTTTTCAAGTCAATGGTATAATTAATTATGACATTAGCTGGCAGCTATCCTGCATGACATCCAACAGACAGTAATTCCATGCATATTTATCCTCTAAATATTCTTGAACAGTGTAATAGGCTTTACTTGTTAGAATTTTTTTTACAGTTACTTTAAATTTTGGTAGTGGCAAATTTAGAATACACTGTGGAATTTTATTATACACACGTATACCGAGACCCATAAAATATTTATTAACTTTTTGGAGGCGAAAACTTGGCGTAACAAGCTTATCTTTATTTCTCATCCCTGTCATATGTCTATCACTATTTTTACTGTGACACTGTATATTTTGTCGGACAAACAGAATATTATAATATAGAAATTGTGAAGCAATTGTGATAATGTCCGCATCTTTGAAAACATATCGCAGAGAATCTCGAGCTCTTAGATTATAAATATATCTCACGGCTCTTTTTTGGAGAATAAATATTGAATTTATATCAGAAGCACTGCCCCATAGCAGCATTCCATAAGACAAAATACTATATTTATATAAGACGGTATATTCTCCATTTTATTAACGTTACCACCAGTTTGAGTTTTTCAGACCTGAGAAGAACCGGCGCAACAAAGAATCTTCTTCTTTGTTGCGCCGGTTCTTCTCACTTCTCGGTAGTTCACGCTAAAGGTATAAATGAAAGATATACTTTTACTTTTTAAATGATTTCCACGTCCAGATATAAATAAAAATGGTCGAGTAAACAGACTTGGAAAAAAAAGTACTGTTGAATGATTTTAACTTGTTTTTGAAAACAGGCTTAAAAGATCTAAAAATATTAGGTGACTGATCTAAATTCTTCTTTATCTAAATGAACCATAGAAACCATTCATTCTTCTTCTATTTATTTCATATACAAACATAACACAGAGGCCGCGAGTAGCCGCGACAGGTTCAGGTTGATTCCTTTTGAAGTAAATTTCATATTTTCACCTCACTCTGGTGTCAATGCATTAGCGTTTAATTCCGCCACTAACACGCAACGCCTCCAGAATTCATCGAAAAACAGTGAAAGAAATATCTTAACACTAGATCTCCTTTGCCTGTGCCTGCCAGACAGCACAAATCTGAAAAAAAATCAGACAAACATCATCACTCTTCTTATTTTATATATTAAACAACCCCTAAACTGTTAACAGAAATCATTGCTTTAAATAATATAAACAATAAAACCCGTTGATGATCAGTGGCCACCATCGAAGCCGTCTGCGCTCTCCCCTCTGTCGACTGCCAATCGTAATTAGCTAATTGCTTACTAAAATGTACGATGCTAGCTGATGCTGCGCCACTTTTAACTCTTTTTGCAACATTCGTATATAATGTCGTTTAAATAGTAATGATATTTAGTTGTGATTTTTTTCTCTTAATTTATTTAACTATAGGTTAAGTTTGAGTACATTCTCAGGTAACAAGATAAAAAGAAATACGCACTGTTTCAAAAATTGGGCGGTAAGTGGGGAAAAGTGTCTTAAAGCTAGGAGTTTCCTGCCTTCCCAGCAGGGGACGGTGGTGAAGCTAAAAAATAATAGAGGACATAGTACATAATAAAATTACTACAATTATTTTTCTTTAAATAGGTTTGTTTAAACAATATTGAGCACTTTATTATTAAAAGAAAACATCAAGGCCAGGGTTTTAAAACAATATAGTAAAATTATTTCTTATTTTCTATTATTATTTATTGAAAACAATAATCGGATTCTAATTTATTTTAAGACAAATATTTATCAAACAAGATAAGAACTATTAATATAAACACACAATTTAAAATTCAACTCCTTACTAATCATTATCTCCTAGTACTCAACCGGTCGCGATGTGTTAGGTTTCCCCACGTGTATGTATGATTCTGCGTATGTGTGTCCCCACTGCGCTTCTATTACTAGTTGCCGCCTGCAACTTCGCTAGTGTAAGTTATGAAACGTAACATCCCGTTGATCAACGTTCCCGTTGAATTCTTGAGAAACCATCTCCCACTGCTCCCCTAAACTCCCCAAGAAATCTACAAATTTCAGCGTTCTACGCCGCGTAGCCTGTCTTCCTGCCAATCACTTAGTAATGTTAGAATATTTATTTAGCTTCACGCTGCGTTCCGTACATAGCAGGGTAGACAGAGGTTATCTAATGTTAGGGCACTCCGTTCCCATTAAAACACTTCCGTTTCCATGTTTCCGCCGAATTCTAGAGGCATTGCGTATTCAATTGCCGAGTTTTGCCTCGTGACTAGGGCGATGATATGAAAATATCAAATATTTAATTTCCATGAATAAGAATCGAACCTGTTATATACAGTGGTACGTTCGCACCAAATATCTACATAGAATTTAAAAAAAATGTATATTATGTGACATTTGAGCTTTACACTATGGTAAAATTATAAAAGTAAATAAATTCAAAGAAACGTATAGTATTTTCACGTACAAGTTACATTGCATTTCCCCATCAGCTCCAGCCATGATTTATGCGTCGTCGCACTGCACCGTTTCACGCAAACTCATAGCTGTACTAAGTAACAGTGACCGTTGCACGTTTTAACAGGATATATGAGTTGCAGACGAAATCAACGGTCAAACATTTAAAAAAATAGTTATGAATTTTAGAAAAAAAAATAGTCGTTGGAGGAGAGTTCTTATACACTTTGTTAAAAAAATCAGCTTCACGCTGTATCCCGCCCACAGCAGGGTAGGCAGAGGGGAACCTAGTGTTAACATACTCCGTTCTCCACTTTCTGCCGTATTCTGGAGGCATTGCGTGTTGAGTGGCAGATTTCAACGCCGCGCTTTGCCTCGATGATAGAGCGAAGAAATGAAGATATAAATTTAAATCAATATTTTAGCTCCTCTTCTCATCTTTGTTGATAAAGAAAATAATAATGGTTAGTAACAATAATCATCAGCGTTATAACAAGACTGTTAAAGGTTCGATTTCTAATCAGGGGAAATGTATTTAGTTTCCCTGCCATACGAAAAAAAAGCGTAAAGATTTTTTCATAATACGATTTGTATACATAGGAACCGATAGTAACTCCCTGCACTCACGCCCATGCTAAATACACCGAAACGATTAAATTGTTTAAGAAGGAGGAGAGGAGAGATACTGTATAATAAGACGTCGCTAGTACTGTTTAAAGGAATACCGATTGCCCATTCGCTACCTCCAGACTTCAATAGTTTGCAAGAATCACTATAAATTACTCAAATGAAATTCCTCTTTTTCCCTAACGGGACCTCGAGCTCATAGCGCACTCAACAGCCCCCTAAAACAAAAATCGAGTGATCATTATATAAGATAATTGAAACGTTTCCATACAAATATGCACAAAATACATATAACTAAGTCCATAAGTACCAACTAAAAATACAAGTATACAGGTTGAATAGAAGCAGTGCAGATCCGGGGAGCTGTCAAAACTCCGGGCCTCGTCAGTTTCCGGCAAACGTCGGGTAACATCGACACCTAACGACCAATCAAACGTGAGCTACGCAATCTGCGGGATATATGGAGTTAAGTACAACTAGGAGGTAGGGTGGGGTTCTTATTATTTCGGTCGCGTCTCGCCTCCTCTGTGTGAGTGCTGGTGAACTTTGGTAATGAACCACGGGGCGATTGGCCGGGAGCGACCCCCGGTGCAGCTTCCGCGCTATCGAGCCTCACCTTCTAATGTCTCATGGTGTCCTGGTACTTGCTCCGGTTAATTATGCTCAGGTTGTTGCCCTCGTTCCCTGGTAATGCGGATGCTACCTGCATTGTAAAATAATAATAGTTATTTGTATTATGGAATATTTTTGCAAAATGAACATTGAATGTATAGAAAATTATTTATTTTTAAATACATTTATTTCATAAAAACTATTTAAAAATTTTTTTTATTTTATTTTCAATAATATATTTAGATTTTTTGCACTTTTGGTACCATCTCGTTATCCATTTTCAAAACGTCATCGAAGCATGTGTGCTGATAGAGCAAGTACAATGTTTCGAGATGTGGACAACTTCCCGCATAGCAAGGGAGACAAAAGGGACCTTGTATTAAAACATTCCGTTCCTCAGTTTCTACTCGATTTTCATTATCCTGATTTAGGGATCGAACCCAAAATCATCGTGTTAACATATAATTTTATATTATATATAATTTATGAACAAGATTTAACAATAATATAAAACGTTGTTAAAATTCACTTACCTATACTCCAACAAACGTAATATTAGAGTGTATGAAATTGATTTCAAAGCCTTATAGCCTTATATAGCCTTCGGCTTATAAGAATTAATATCAGAACGCACTCATATAAATTTTATTGAAATGATTTATTTTATATTTTACTTTCATCACCTAATGTTTTTGATTATTTCAAAATGTCAGTAACAAATAATATTAAGGTTCCGGGACTGATATAGTGGAACACAACATAAAAATGGCTATTTTCTACAGAGATGAGGAGACAATAAGAATATTACGGAACCAATTGACTGCACCGCGATCAACATGATCTATGACCACAAACTCGGGTATTGACAAGAAAACGACCACGAAGAACGCAGCCCATTTAAAATATATTCAATGACCAGTTCACATTTCAAAAACACAGTATTAATAACCAATTAAGAACAAAAAAGGCACGGACGACAAAAGTCTGTGGCGCCTAATAACTCAATAATAAAAAAAACAGAATTGGGCAGAAAGTGGGGAAGGGAGTGTCGTAACATTAGGTTCCCTTTGTCTACCCTGCTTTGTGCGGGATACAGAGTGAAGCTAAAAAAATATAATTACAATATTTCCGGATCAACAGTTATATATAAAAATTACAATAATTATGGAATAATAAATAAATAACAATGCACCAAATCATATTCAATAGCAAAAAAGACGATCGTTAAGATAATAACATATGTTACGTATATCTTTTTTTAATTATTGTTTTTTCAAATAACACTTTACTTTAAAAAACTACTAGTTTAGATGCAATAATAAAAGTTTTCAAAAAACTTATAATTAAAGGGGTAAACCGATTCAGTATCCGCCTGTGTAACTAAGCGTAAACTCAGACTGCAGACAGACAGATAGATACCTGTACCTCTCGTTTTGTCCAATTTCATAATTCCCTTTCGTCGGAAAGCCCTCGAACTTTTCATCCGCCCAGGCATCTACTACAAAGCTATTAATTTGATTTTGTAATTACAAGTTTAAATTAATTATTTTGTCAGCTTCATGCTGTATCCCGCAAATTACAGTTAAGACAGAGGGAAGATAGTGTTTAGACACACTGTTTCCAATGTACCGCCCAATTTTCGAGGCGTATAGACTGTGGAGTGGTAGAACACAATGTAAATTAAAATAAATCGCGTTAATTATGAACTCTGTCGCACCACGACCCACGGCTTTGGTTACAACTGGCTGTAGTTTTTTACAAAAATAATTTAATGTGAAGGCACTACGTTATTTACTTTTTCCTGATTCCTGCTGCTAGTCAGTAGAATCCAACATAGCATGTAAGCTTAGATCATACAAAGGAAAAGAAACAGATGATAAATATAAATATAGTAACCTAGAATAATCGAAATATATCACTAATTATTGTATAGTATTGAGAAGAAGAGTATGAGCTTACGTCCTTTTCTAAGTAGTATTAAAGGATTTAATCGCATATCTATCTA
>DWGR01003810.1:0-11763 GCA_018247715.1 Heliconius burneyi | reverse complement strand
AAATCTTTAATTTAGACGAATTTTGGTACTCGAGACAAACCTTCGTGGTTTTTTGTAGTGCCTTATTAATTGTAAAATATATTTGTATGGATATTTGGTAGTAATAAATAAAAAAAAAAAAAAAAATAAGAAATATTTTGTTGTCCATACGATATAATTTATTTCTACTTTTTATGTCTATAGTCACATCTTAATTCTTTTTAAAATAAATCATCTTCATCCTGTATACCGCACACAGCAGGGCAGGCAGAGGGAACGCAGTGTTAAGACACTCCGTTCTCCACTTTCTGCCGAGTTCAGGAAGCATGGCGTGTTGAGTGGTAAAATCTGACGCCGAGCGTAGCCTAGACACCAGAGCGAAAAAATGGAAATATAAATCAAATATTTCCTCGAGTAGGGATCGAACTTGCAATCAGTTGCGCTTATAGTCTACATTTGTCACTCTTGTGCCACGCCTGGCCTTAATTATTTTTTTGTTAATTTCAAATTTATAGATATTAAAAATATTAAAGTACGGTAAAAGCCACAAATAAACAACTATATACACACACAACTACAAATATATATATATATATATATATATATATATATATATATATATATATATATATAAATAATATAAGTCTAAGTACTTATGTGGGTACGAATGCCCTACTTTAATCAGGCTTAAACTTGGAAAGGGGTAACTTTTCTCACGAAGAAGTATTGTTATACATTGATCCAATCAGATATAATCAGATAAAAAAATACAAAGAAAAAAATATTTTTTCCTTTGTTTTTTGTGTACTATAACGTGTGTGTGTATATGTGATATGTGGAACATAATATAGCAATAGGTCAGAATACAGTCTAATATTTTGTTTTTATTAAAAATTATATTGTAAAACAATTCTCATCAAAAATCTTACTTTTTTTTTAAATATATCAAAAAAATCTATATACACAAAATTAATTGAGGCGTGGTTAATCCCTGTAATTAATTATCCAACGTACGTCGTATTAGTATTCGTAAATCGTATACAATAACTACTATGAATTTGCTTACAATTTCATTCGTTTTTGTGCCGAATCAGAGAAACTCTTGCTTATGTGTCACATATTCTTTAAATTAATATATATTTTATAAGATAACTATTCGAAAGAACGTCGCGTGTTTTGAAAGGTTAGGGTAATTTAATCGCGATGCAGCAAGAAACGCCGCGACACGCCTGCCTCAGTCGCCAACTGGAAACAAACTGGCAGGGAAACCGAGAAAATGAAGCAATCGGTAGTGAGGATCTATTGTGGAAAAATGAATATATTGTTTTGGTATCGATGGATTTTGTGAAAGTTGATCAGAAGTTGATGCAGTCAAACGCTGCGTTTATAAACCTTTCTCGATTTGTGAGGTTAGTAGATAATATTCTAATTATTTTATTACTAATATGTCACTTTATATTATATTAATAAAAATAATCGAAATAAAACACCGCAAGTTGTCTCATAATTAAGATTAAAAATCCAATGTCCCATTTGAGCTTCTATAATAAACCATAATATTTATTAAATAAAAAAAGAACATTTTTACTAATAATTACATTCCTATTTAGAATATTACACTAGAATACAAAAATATATTTACTTGTATTCATAAAAAATATATATTTATCGATAATGTTTGTAGCTAAGGGCATCTTCACTAGTAAAATATTGGGCGGGCAATCGCTGGGGCGGGGGAAAAGTCGATATCCACTCGTGTCATTACACGATGCAAACTGCACAATAATTAATATTAATAGAAATAAACTTTATTAAATGCTTTCAAGCTAACGAGTTTATTTTATGCGTCACGCTATGCTATATGCAAATATTTCTTTCATTACTATTCCTTGTAAAGTTGAGTAATCACTTAAGGTAATTGTAGATGGCTTAGTTTATATATTTTTACTTTTGTAATGGTTTTTGTAACTTTTTTTGTAATGAATTAACTTATAAGAAAAGTAAATTTATAAAAAAGGTTATCAGTATAACAGTGACAATTACTTACCTAGAGCAAGGCTGCTCTTAAGGCCGAGAACTTTTGGTGGTGGTGAAATTCAAATCTTTATAGCGCCCCACACGCTAGCCAACGTAAAATGAACGTAAAAATCTTAGAAAAAACATTTCTTTAAATGCTCCTTTTTATAAATGAACTCTTTACCGAGACGATAATTATAGTTATGCTGGTGGTGTGGTGTGGTCTTTATTGGAGGCGGTGTCCGCCCCGCTGCCTTTAAAATGTCACTTCAGAACAAAACATGAATTCGTCCCATCATGACATATGCTTGTGTCGTGTTCGCACACACCAAGATAGACCTCCTTCGCAGGGTCTAAGACAGGGTACAATTACGTAGGTCCAATATAAAGATTTCGAATTAGAATCGCTAAAGCAGCGCAGGTGACCATTCCAATCCGCCCATTGTCAAAGCGTGTAAATACGCTCTTCATCCACACTTGCTTTTTCGACGCCCTCGTAGCGTCCTTCTAGATCCCGACGACCCAATCATAGTCGCAGACGTCCAGTACATAGACAGGATTTATTCCTCAGTCTTACGACACACTCTCCTTAGAGGAGACTCCTCCTCCTCTCTGCCGTAAGAGGCAACCAGGCCAGTCTTATTTCACGGCACTTCCGCGCCTCAGCGTGACAGGGCTCAACGGGCAAAATCACCCGGATTAGCGCACGCAGGGCATTCCCCCGCCATCGCTGTCTCTTCACGATGGTCCATAAAAGCTCGTACTTATTCATCAGGGGCGAGCTACCTTCGCCCTTTCTCGCCCGGTAACGCTGTAAAGACCATCCAAGGTCAACAGCAGTTTAGCACTTTCGAAAAATAAAAATGCGTCGCGATGAGTATTAAATCATTTATTCGAGATAGCTTATACTTATTTAAAAAGGCGATGTATATTCTCAGACAAGCTAACCCGGCGAATTTCGTACCGTCTAACAGTCATTCTTTAGTTTTTATTTTGCTATTTGGGATACCTCCGGTCAGTTATAATAGTAAGATGAAAATAGAAAAAAGAAAGTTGATAAGTTACATTACATTATGTCAAAAGAAATATATATCACGTAAAATTATTTTTACAGTCGCTAAGCCCAACCTTTACTTTGTAACCTTTACAAACTATTCAATGTAATTTTTTTGTTGTTCGTACTACAAACAATTTGTTTAAAAAACATTTATCAACAGTTATGCAACCAAGACGTTTCCAAGGTCATTCTTTAGTCAGAAATCTTAACAGCGAGATTCAGAAAATTTCAAGATTTTTTAAATTTATTTATTATTTTATTTACAAAACCAATAAATAGTTACATCAAAACATTCAACCAGAGGGGAAGAAAAGGATGCTTTATGCACAGCGCCATCTATATTGGACCAAAAGTTAAATTTCCCCTTAAACCCTTCGGTCATAGTTAAAACATACCGTTTTCTCAATACAAATAATCATAAACGATATTTTGCTAAAATTTTGAAATGAATAATATTTTTCCCGAAGTAATTATTGCTTAACAAATTATAACTTGAGATTCGTTAGTACTTAGTATTCGTCAATAGATGGCGTTACGTAACGCTATCTATTGATACGTCAATAGTGTTACTATTTGTCAATTGGCGTTATGTAACGTTATCTATTGTCGAATAGTAAGTACTAGCTTATTTTTACTATCTCAAATATAAACTTCTGAAAACGTTAAATACTTATATCTTTTGATACAGTGAAGAGATTACAATGATGTAAAAACTGGAACCTACTCTGATTTAATTGTAATTTATATATATAATAGTTTCTTAAATTTGTTGTGTACTTTTTACGTGATACTTATTCACATAAACAGACAATAATTCCAAAAATGCTGGAAATGGATTCTGTTAGCTGTCCTTTAACACCCTGGTTTTTTTAAAAAATATTTTCAATGTACAGAAACGATTATTCTACAGATTTATTATAAGTATAGATTAAAAAAGAGTTCAAATTAACAATTTACAGATATTTAAAACATTACCCATAACCCTAGAGGAGCTACTGTAGCAGGGTCAGAGTTATCCTCCTGCAAGTCATCGAGGCTGGTGCCTTAGGAGAAACCCCAGTCGACCTTGAAGGTGACAGTGGCCCGCAATGGCCTTCCACCGAGGCGTCGTATTAGTATGCGCGAGCGATCCTACGGCGTCTCATTTTAGTGGAAAGGACTTCCGCTGGGTTTTAGTGGGTAGGATTGGTTTCACCGGTGAGTTCTACAGTACCGCTCATCCGTGAGGCTTCTCGTATGAGCGGTCTGAGTAAATTAATTTCCCAGCGAAAAATAAAAAAATGTTTAAATAATTTTTCATAATTTAATCTTGTTTTTTGTGGTCATGGCAGTCATAAAAATTTTAAAACACATTGACATCTGAATACATATTGAGAAAATTACGAATCTATTTATTTAGAGTACAGATTAATTTAAGGCAGTCATGTCATATGACGGCCTGTTTTTTTAAAACATTTTTTAGGATCTTTTTTATGGAGCAGTAAATAGATGGAGCTTTATTAACTTTATTATTATTTATTAACATGTTTGGACAGTATATAAATATAATTTTTTAGTTAGAAATATGATGTAGAACATGAATAACAGTGTTCTGAAAACTCCGCCTCGAAAAAATTGCACTTTCTTTACGATTCCGGCAGATTGACTTATTAGAAATAAAAAAGTGAACGGTATTTTAATCTGTGAGCCTTAATGCACGCAATGAACTATCATCAAATGAATATACCAAAAATTAGACGTTTGAAAAAAACTTTTTGTTTGTTTTTTCGCTTTAAACAAATAGAAATCTTTGGAGTTTTTGAACGTCGGTAGTTCATTCCATGCGTTTACGTGTGCGGAATCCAACCCTTCAAACTTGAAGTGTGTAAAGTTCCAAAGTGCAGCTGCTTTTTCTACCTAGTGTAACTTTAAAACGAATCGAATTTTCAAAAATCACTTTACTGCCGTATTCTAGACATATTAAGAAAGCAATTTATGAAAAAAAAATATAAGCTCATCACCCCCTTAACTCGAGTTACATTCGAGTAAAATAAGAAATATAAATTAATTTATTCTATGTTCGTATAATTTAATCTGAATACATTTTTCAATTTTCAGTCTTGGTGAATTAAATCAATTTAAATGTAATTTTTAACTAGAAATTTTGACCTAATTTTAAATATTGCAATTGATTCGAGTTAGAAAGTATTTAATTCGAGTTAAGCTCGATTCGAGTTGATTGTGAGTCTGGCAACACTTCTTCGTGAAACAACTCTTTCAATATCAACTTCAAAACGTGAGTCAAGTTTAGCATAAGAGTTGTGACTGCCATTGTTTAGCGCAATTAATTTAACTATACGATCCTATTACAACGACTTTTACGAAAATAAAGGGCTCCTAATTACTCAAAATATAAAATTTAACGAATTACTCTTTACCAGGCCTATAATAACCAAAAGTAAGTAATTTTGTAAGAAAACAACTAGCGTTGACCATCACGTTTACAAATGATTATATACAAGATTTTTACGAATACGATAATTGTCTTTGTATGTATCATTAAAATGAATGTATTTACTTTTTATTATTATACAATAGTTCTATTTTGTATTGTGCACGTGGCTTCTCATTGTTGTATTTACATGGATGTCAAAGCGACCGTTAAAATTTTGCCGGTTTTTCTAGAAATATTAAATAATTTAAATTTTACTGCTTAACTTACTAAATAATAGACTAATAACATTTCCTTTAACCTGAAATTCGATTTTAATATATAAAGGTAAAGCTCTAATCCTTTATTTTAAGATGGCAGATGTATCAGAAGTAACCACATCTCCAGAAGAACTGTTAGCTTCAGGCAGACGTCATTTAGCTGTAAGAGATTATAATTCAGCTACAGAATCATTGGCCACAGCATGTGAATTATTAGCGAAGGCCCATGGTGATATGGCTGATGAATGTGCTGAAGCTTATTTGTGGTCAGTATTTAAAAACAATCAATATTATACTTATTGTTAATATCTTTTTAGCTTGACTTTTTACTTAAATATCGAAATGCACATACACAATAGTTTTCTTAGATTGTTTAAGTGGAAGGTTGGTTCACTTTGTGTTGATGATATTGTCTTAATATGAGAATAAAAACAAATACACATTCATTGAATGGTGACCCATGAAATATGTCAAATCATAGCAAAAAAATTCTAAATGTGTCTTGTAACTCCCAATATCATATTATTTATTAATTTTTGTTGCCTAAAAACAAAATAGAGACCATTTTGGTGCAAGGGCATAAGTGTGAATGTAGCGTGATGGAAATGTGTTTGTTTTCCCATTCGGAGGAATGAATTATTATCATGAAGTGAAAACAAAAGCAACATTTTTGTCAATAAAATACTATTTTATAGGTATGGAAAAGCTTTGTTAGGGTTATCAAGAGAAGAAAGTGGTGTTCTGGGTGGAGCTGTACCTGGAGATAAGGAAGAAGATGATAATGAAGGTACAGATTATTTTAGTTTCAAGTTTATATTCCACATATTGCTAAATAGATAAAGAACATGGAACATAGTATCATTTTGTACTCTGCTTTCCACCCTGAAATTGAAACATTGCTGCATTGCAAATTGAATCACTGAAAATTGGGATTCAATGCCACCCTCTGTCTTGCTAGAGGGAAGAGTATGTTACTGGTGAAAGTCATACATTCCCTTAAATGTCAGATTCTGTCAGCATACCCCACTATTCAGGTGCAAGAAAGAAGGTGTGGGTGTGTGTGATTGTATGACGATTCATATATGTATTGTGATAGTTTTTCCTTGTCACTATGAATGTGTTCATTGATTGTATTCAATGCTGATGTTTTAATTTCTATTGGTACATTTATTTTGCTTATAGCAGAATTGGATAAACATTATTTAATACAGAATTTTAAACCCACATTTTTAAAAGTTGGGTTAATATTCAGAACATTCAAGTTTTATGCAATTTTTTTCAAACATTTTTAAAAATTATACCAGCTTCTGCTATAATTTTTTCTATTAATTATATAACTTTTTTAAGAAGAAAATGGTGAAAATGCTGACAATTTGGAAAATTCTGAAAATGGGGAAAATGCTGATAATGAAAAAAAGGAAGAAGAGAAGGAAGAGGCTGAGACTGAAAACGAAGAAAGCGCCAAGGAAGGAGTAGAAAAGACTGAAGCTCAATCAACTACTAAAGATGATGAACCAGGTCCAAGTATGGCTGAAAGTTCTGAAGAAGTACCGGTAAGTAAAGTAATAATAGCTATGCTTGCCACTTTGTCTGCATGGGAATGTAAACTAATATAACTTTTTTATTTCTGAACAAAATAATATAAAATTAAAAATAAGCAAAAAAAAACAATTTCTTCTATTATTACTATAAAAAAAAATATTATTTTAGGGACCGTCAAATGGTGATGCTAATGATGAGTCGATAGTCAACATGGACACTGAAGACGATGTTGACAATTTACAACTTGCATGGGAAATGCTAGGTTTGTAATGTTTGAAAATTAATCATAGGAAATAAAATAATAAATTGCATTAATAACACTTTTTAGAAAACATAAATATTTGAATATAGCGAGATCTGAACTGAATGAAGCCTTTTGCGGGTTCAAATCCTGCTACATTCTAAAAAGTATTTTTCTTTCCTAAGTGTGGAATAACTCTTTCTAATTGTTAAAAATAATTAAGTTATTATTTTATATTTCCACTGTGAGGAATCTAATATTTTAATTTACTTACTGGTATATTTTTACTTATATTAATTTTGTAGGAGATAAAAAAATATAATTATAGAAATAAATCAAATAAAATAACATTTCATGCTTTTTTTCTAGAACTATCTAGAGGCATATTGCAGAAGCGTGCAGAGGGAGGTGCGACGGCGGCGCGCGCCCTCTTGGCGGACGTGCACCTCGCGCTGGGAGAGGTCGCTCTAGAAAGTGAGACATATGACAAGGCGGTCCTTGATATGGGTATTATATATTTTATATATCTATTTTCACTCTTTATCCCGCATATAGCACAATAGGCAGAGGTAACCTAGTGTTACAACACTGCTCCCCACAAAATTTTCGATAAATTGCGTGTTGACAAAACAAGGCCGTCATGGTGCAGTGGCACAAGTGTGTGCCTACTATATGCAGCAGTTTTGGGTTCGATGCTATTGGTGGAAATGAATTATGAATACTATCATCTGTTCGCTTTGGTGACAAGGCAAAGCGCGGTATTTCGCCATTCAACCCGTAATATCTCCAAAATTCTGCTGCTGTGTAAATAATTATATTCCCATAATATATTGTTCTTATATAAGCAAGAAATTGTTTTAATTATCTTTTATCTCTTGTCTATATATATTTACATTAGTTTTAATTGCTTACATATATTTCATATTTAATTTGACAGTGAGCTGTTTGGACATACAAAAGGAGCTGTACCGAAGTGATGATAGGAGGATTGCTGAGACACACTACCAAATAGGTACAGACTTACATACTTTATAGCATTTTAGCTTCATGCTGTATCCCATTTAGGTAGGCAAAGAGAATATGGGATCCTAGTGTTAAGACACTCTATTTCCTATTAAGACCCTTTCGTTTCCCACTTTTCTAAGAATTCCAAAACAGATGGCATGATCATATTTGGTAATTACTGATATCTGAACTTAAATTAAAAATGCATGGAATATAAATTCTTCTGTTATAATTCATTAATATTCATAATTTGCAAATAATCAATGTATTTTTTCTTTTCATTTTAATCTTTATTCCAATAACCGCTACTACTATACTATTTACCATGTGATGTCAGCATTCTATTAATTATCTATTTTTATTGTAAATTTTTAGACAGACATTTTAGATTTTCTTAAAATAAAGATTTATTCCTTATTATTATAATATACAGAAAAGATTAAAAGGTGTATAAACAAAGAATCCTATGCCCTAAAATATAATTTGTTTTGATTTCCAGGTCTCGCCAACTCCCTAGCATCTAACTTTGAGGATGCCATAACTCATTTCAAAAACGCGGCGAATATTCTAGAATCTCGTATCAAAACCTTAGAAAATCCTGTTTCAGTGGCGGAAGATGCCACAGTTAAGAAATATTCGACGGCCGACCCGTTTTATTCAGTCGAAGGGGAACTAAAAGAGTTAAAGGACTTACTGCCGGAGATACAAGAGAAAATACAAGACATGATGGATTACAAGTCAGAGGTAAGGCCCTGTGACTGTATTGAGGCGACGCGAACCATGCTAAGGAATATGATTATTAAGGAGAAATCTCAATTTGCAGGCATTCAAGCTTAGATTTTTTAAATAAGTAGGTTTTTTTTTTCATTAATTTTTGACATGAAATACAGCTATGTTAGGTACACATATTATACACTTAATTTGTAGGTGTTCTATTTTTAAAAATTAGGGTTGTTTTTTAATTTTGACACAAAAGACAGCTGTCTTAGGTATATTTTATATACAGTTTAGTGATGATATTTTTTTCAATTTCCAATATGTTGTTGTGTTCTGTATACATAATTTATGTATATATGTGTTTTGTATATCAACGGCTTAGAGTGTATACCTGCAAATTTTTATACATTCCAAAATGAGGTCGTTGTGGCGCAGCGGCATGGTGGCGGTGTGACTGTAACGCGACAGTTGTGGATTTAATCCCCACTCGAGTAACTGAAATATTTATTTACGTTTATATTTTTATTTCTTTGCTCTGGTGTCACTCAACACACAATGCCTTCACAATTCTGCAGAAAGTGGGGAATGGAGTGTCTTAATACTAAGTCCCCTCTGCCTACCCTGCTCTGCTGTGTGTGGGATACAGCGTGAAGTTGATTTTTTTTTTCATATAGTAGAGAATACAAATTTTCGAAATTTTAAAAACCTTACAGTATGTATGTATATGTATATTCAAAAACATTTTATTCCCTCCTGAGATCTTACTTAGTAGACTGTTAGCAGATTTAGACTCTTAAGCCGGTCGATATGTCACCTTTGTTTTTACACATATTGGAACTTAAATTATAATATGTCATATTCTTAAATCATTCAGTAATAATAATAATATATGAAATAATCATTTCCATAATTAGGGTTCTGTTTAGTTGCAGGATGTTCTTTTAAAATCATAATTAAGGATATAAGCGAGTTCCATATTCTTCAATTAGAGTACAATAGATTTTTTACCACAACAATTATTTAATATAATTAATTATTGATATTTTTAAATGAACTCCATTTTCTAGACCTCCATATCTCGATTTTTTTATTGTTAAAGATCAATTTAATTTTTACATACATAGCTTTGATTAATGAAGTAGCCGCACTTTTAAAAAAATTAGTTCCTAAATTTAAAAAAAAAGTCAAATGTGACATTTTTTGTGATAAATTTGACTGCTCTTATCAGTATTGATTTGTTGTTATGCAGATTTTTAAACAGTTAATACAATTCTTGCCCAAACAATGTTTTATTTGAATGTGAAGATAATACAAAACAAAGGAGAAAGTTTGTTATTTACTTTTTATTATATAGCAAAGTTTAAATTTTGATTGAATTTTTATTATAGACACAATGTCTCACTGTAAACTTGACGGTTGTGGGTTTGATCTTACTCGGGGCAACGGATCATTTTCATTTTACAATCTGGTATGAGGGGGATCTGGTATAACTCCAAAAGTGTCGACACTTACGCAGTAAAGGAATTGCGTACACTTTTGGAGCTGGTGTGGTGGTTCTTAACACTAGGTTAGGGGATGCCGAGGAAAGAAAAAACCTTGCTTAGAACTTATATTTAAGAAAACGTCAAAGTTCAAATGCTGTTTATAAAATCTGCATAATATATATATATTTTTAATTAGAAGTAAGTGCCTTAGAATCTCAATTTGCATTTAGGTTTTAGTATAGTGAGTACATTGTATTGTTAACTAGGCATGTTTACCACAAGGCCATTTTTGTATCGCTTTACACGATTTTTTTTCAAATAAATGAATCGAAATTATAAATTTTGTGTGTTATTTCACATTTCCTTTTATTTGTAACACATTAATGGTCATGTGGTGAATTTGTATGATAGTTATGGCCATTGATGTTTTTTTTTCCTATGTTAGTTGGAATTTTTGGTATGGTGAATCTCTCACGCCATGGAAAATCTCTCACGACGAAGTTATGGTGCAGTGACATAACGTGTGACGCCACGGGTGTGGGTTTGATTCCCACTTGGGGGATCAGTTATTTAATATTTTGATTTCGCCTCTGGTAACAAGACAAAGCGTGAATATTACCCGTAGTTTTCCGGCGCAAAGTGGTAAACGGAATGTAATTCTATATATGTGAAGCCTAAAAAAACCTTAGTTATCATTTAAATATAAATATTTCACCGAAATAACGTTGTACTCTTCACTTCGGTAAGAAGACAAAACTACGTTGAATTCCGCCTTCCAACCAGATGTGTTAATACGTAACGCTAATTATATAACTCAATCCAAATATTATAATACTTTATGATTTACTGAAAATATTAGTATGAAATATTATTATTATATAGTTATAGTATTATAACAATATTCATATTCTGTAAAATTGATATTGAAATGCATTTTTTTCTATATGAAAAAAGTGTTTACCATAAGCAGTACGGTCGAGGAGTCGTGGTCGCCCTGAAAAGTATTCTGTAAGATTTTCTAAACTTTTGAA
>DWGR01003809.1:0-11764 GCA_018247715.1 Heliconius burneyi | reverse complement strand
GATTAGCGCACTTTGCCTCGGTACTAAAACGAAAAACTTAATATTTTAAATATTTTTAAATAGGTATCGTACCTACTACCGTTGCGTTTGCGCTTGTATCCCTGCGCCACTACGGCCTTTTTATATATTTTTTTTTTTTTATGGTATAAGGACAAGGCAAACGAGCGTTCGGGTCACCTGATGGTAAGTGATCACCGCCGCCCACGACCCCGTGCAACCACAGAGGAGCTACAGGTGCGTTGCCGGCCTTTAAATTTATATACAGCAAAAACAAAAAATAATATTTTTAAATGCTAACCATTTCATCTTGTGTGAAGATGTAGGTATTGTATTTTTCTAATGTTAGAAACTTGAAAAGACTGTAAAGGAAGCTCAAGGTTTGACACCTTTATTTTCAATTTATTTCTTATTTACTCGATTGAAACTCTTGGTCGATTCCAGTTTTATAAAGAACATTTTATCAGGAAAAATAAGGTAGAAAATTGATCATATTTTGTGAAGCAATTAAATTGAAAATCAGCAAAGACAATGTTTCCCTTCTGATCCGATGCTTAATGGAAGTTTACTGGTAAAGATTAGATAACGTTTTCGAAATCTCGTTAAAGATCTATAGAAACGCTTGAATAAAGTACCTGCTTGCACAACGTTTTATATGAAAATTTTAATTTTATTCATGAATTTATAACAATATTCTAGTATTAAAATAGAAGGTAATATGTACTTTTTATTAAAAATGTATATTTATTTTACATAATCCATTAAGTAATGTAATAAAATACGAAGTACTCGTACTTCGTATTTTATTACATTACACCACAACGAGCAATTTAAAAAAATTCAAAATATGTACTAACAAAAAACAAATTAACTTCACGCTTTATCCCTAGCGGGGTAGTCAGAGAGGACGGAGCGCCAATCGCTACTGTCTCTACATACCTCTTTCGCCTCGTCCACTGTCATCAACCTCTTCATACAGGCCAACATTATTTTCCTATTATATTTTGAAAAATATTTTAAATTTTTCAAATAATAATGGCAAGTATATTCACCAGAGCTGCCGTTTGCATTATGTTTACGAGCCCACACATTTGTTATCTCGACGGCTGCAGGGACGCTATTATAACTACCTTATGACGTCCACCCAATACGTAGATCTGCGTAAGGAACAACGATATACGTAAATCTATTTGTTTAATAAACATCAAATTAAAAGTAAATAGAAAAGAAATATATCATTTTATTGTAAACGTTGAACATTTCGAATATAAATATTTACTAGCCAGCTTTATATTTAAAATTCGTTGTGGAAGTAAAGATTTTTCGCGGGTTAGAGAATGCTTGCTTTATTCTATTGTTAGAAAGGCTCTATCATAATAGAATAATAATAGAATAATATTTTTACCGTTAATTTAAGTATTTAATTAAGTTTATTAACAAAAATGTATACCTCATTGTTTAGTTTATCTAAAGCTAAGTCTATATCCGTAGTTTAATTTTCCGGGTCAAACTGCCTTCGTCATCATTTCTTGACGATAATCTGTAGTTTCCCCAATTCCCATCTGATTGCTTACAATAAAACAAATGACGATCCCTTAGGGACATCCACGTATTGGGTCCTTGTGCCGTCTTTCAAACTTAAACTAGTTGCTCTGAACCCGGTAAGACTAAGGATATACAAAATAATAAAATTTGATAGGTTCTTATATAATAACGTCACAATAGCTATAGATTTGGCAGTTTTTAAGTGCGTTTTATCAACATCTATATAGAAAAGGAGATATTCCTAATGACTGAGGTAAGACGCATGCACAGCCGTAATCGCTGTGCGAAGAAACTTGAAATTTGGATAGATGTTTATTTTTGTAATGTGGGCGGGCCACTAAGGGATTTTGAAAAATAACCCTAGAAAGATGAAATAGGGGTTGAAGGCTTGTATGGATTTTTTCCACCTTTTCTTAAAGACGTCATTTAAAAAGAACAATGATACTTAAAACATAAGTAGTACTCTAATATATTTGATTTTAAATAAAATAAAAAAAAATATTATTATTTTTTTTATGGAAAAAGTATGGCAAACGAGCGTACGGGTCACCTGATAGTAAGTGATCACCGCCGCCCACGACACCGCGTAACACCAGCGGAGCTACTGGTGCGTTGTCAGCTTTTGAGGTGGTTGGGCGCCGGAGCCCGGCATTACCTAATGCGAAACGCAGTGGCATAAAGCCATTACTTCACGCTGGTTTTAAATGCCGAGGGTGGTAATTATCCGGTCGAGTCTGCCCATGCGTGTCGCCATTGCTGGCGGCGTGACTCTCCCACTCGTACTTTAGTCGCCTCTTACGACACCACCAGTACCAGGGTGATCCTATTCTAAGCCGGCAACATACGGCTATTTTATGAAGTTTTACATAATATAAAAGGTTTCAAATAGTTCTTGAGCTTTTCTTAATAAAATCCTTTAAATTTTCATTCATTATTATATACGAATACGGAATTTAGAAGTATTAAGTGCTTTAGTGAAAATATTTACAAAAGTTTATTCAAAGCTTGATAATTGAACGCGATGAACGGAAACTATTCGCTTACATATTTTCATCTTGCCTAAACAACTGCGAATGTGACGCATCGCGTTGAAAAACAAACGTAACTTTTATTAATGAATTATATCGCGTAAACATCCGGAATTGCTTGTTTTATAGAAATTTTAGGTACATTCTGAAAATAATTATATCTGCTCGTGAAATATGCTGGCTTGTTATCACACTTCACTCTAGTTGATGAGAGCGATTTATGTAACAATGACGTAATCATTATTATTTATATTTTTATAATTTCTAATATGTAAATTTAAATAGATTTTTGTATTCAAATTCAAATAATTGTATTCAAAATAAGAAGTCACAAGCTTCATTTTTTTAACGTCAAACAATCTACCACCAGTTCACTAAAGTTAATGCCTCAGACCTGAGAAGAACCGGCGCAAGAAACTCAGCGGGACTTTTTTTTAAAGTCAATTTTATACAATGCGAGTATATTTAATTAATTATTATTCTTATACATAAATATAAGAATATAAAGTTTTTTTTATTTACTTCATGCTATATAGCAGAGAAAACCTGGGAACTTAATGTTAAGACACACATTTCCCACAGAGACATTTCCATTTCCCTCTTTTTGTCGTATTCTGAGGTGCAGTGCCTGTCAAATCGTTGAATAGGGAAACTAAACGCCGGGGTTCGCGTCGTTACCAGAGGATATTCCCATTTGAGGACATGAAAATATTAAAAAAGGATAGTCAGCTTGACGCTGTAGTCCGCACACAGCAGGGTAGGCAAAGGGAACCTAGTATAAAGATATTCCGTTTCCCACTTTCTGACGAATTCTGGATGCATTGCGTGTTGAGTGGCAGAACTCAACGCCGCGCTTTGCTCCGACACCTGAACGAAGAAATAGAAATATAAAAGTAAATAAATATTTCACTTCTTCCGGTGGGGATCGAATCCACAACCATCACGTTGCAGTCACACCCTTGTGCCGCTGCGCCACGACGGCCTCATTTTTTTTTAATTGAATATTTCATTTCCTCAAATGGGAATCGAAACAAAACCTATCGAGCTTACAGGCGCACGCTTTTCATTGCTCGACGACTGACGTCTACATAAAACTCTATAAGATTTCATCCCATAATAATACAGTTATCACAGGGCGGTATGTATCTATGCACGTAATAGAATTTCTAAGAACTCTAGATGTTGAAATTGGCTGTCGCAAGTATATTCCTTAACGCAAACATCTTCGAACGGTCTTCTTGGAAGTTGGAAGGGTTAGATACAAGTTAAATAAAACTTAATATTATGCTCATATTAGATTTCTATACCCCAAGTATTTTCCAAAAACCTCTTATAGTTTTAAATTAGAGTAATTAATTATACAAAAGTTGCTGTCGTTAGTTGCTTTGTTGCCTGGCCAATGTAAAACAAAATGAAAGCTGTAAACGTATGAAATCTGTTGACGCGATCACCACTTTAGAAAAAACAAACCGTTTTAATGGGAAACAAAAATAGCTCCACGGTAATAAACGGACCATTACTTCGAGTTGTAAACTTGCAGTGACATGGAAAATATTGCGTGTTCTGTCATTTCTGACATCGCTTCGCTCCTAAACAGAGATTATATAGTAAGTTACAGATGCTGCCTCAGAGGAGCTAAAACATTTGAATGTACGCTAACTAAACTAAACTAGTTACATTTTTTTAATAACGAAATTAAAGATGAAATTAAGATCAAACGGCACAAGGGTGTGACTGTAACGCAACAGTAGTGGGTTCGAACCCCACGCAAGTAGATGAAATATTTATTTACATTTATATTTCCATTTCTTCGCTCTGGTGTCAGAACTCAACACGCAATGCTTTCAGAATTCGGCAGAAAATGAGGAAAAGAGTGTCTTAACACTAGTTTCCCTCTGCCTACCCTGCTACGTGCGGGATATAGCGTGAAGCTGATTTTTAATTTAATAACGAAATGAAGTGGACTTAAGTTTTTATACTAAAAAAGTCCTGATCATATTTATCTACAGAGGACTTAATTTAAAGATTTTTTTTATTTGTATTTACAATTTTCTTCCGGCTATTTTTGTGCTCATTTTCCGCAAAAGTTGTGTGCAAGTGTACCCTTGAAAATATTTAAATAATCCCGAATTAAGTGAAGGTTACAAACTTGCCAGACACAGTCAAAAGACTCCAAAAGGTTTAGTCTCTATCATTACTTATTCTGCTTAACAGGGTCTATGATGTGGATTATTATATAAAAATATTGCATATTTTTGTAAAAATATGTATTGTATACAAATTGTATATTAATAACATGAAATTGCAATTTTAAAATAATATATTATATTGTATAAATACGGTGACACCCAACATAAAAACATTGCTAGTTAATGTACTCGTATACGAGTATTGTTTAGATAAAATTAGATATTACATAATTAATATATTATTTACATTAAACACATCATAAAACTTTTTGAATTCATTTGTAAGTTCCTCATCTCTCCGTTATATAAAGCTCGCATACCATATGTGTACGCTACACTGTGTCACCTTGAAAGATAAATTTTATCTTAGATAATTTTATTATACAATAAAATGTTAATTTAGAGTAACTGAACTATATCTACACTAAAAATAAAATTAATTTTGTATGAAAAAAATATGTGTTAATATTTTGAACATCCGCAACGAGCGGCGGTATGATTTTTTTTTAACCTGCTTACATTGATACAATGCCTAAAATTATAACATTTTATATATCTTATTGACTAGATTTGGTTCTCAAAGATGTCCGTATATGCTTTTAACATTATCCTAATTAAAACATAGACTCACTGTAAGAAATGCCTTCTATACGATTAGTTCAATCGTATTTTATGGAGCCCGTAAAATATCACTCAGACACATTTTGTTTTTCACTTGGCCAGTTGCTTTAAATGATATCTGAACAAGTATACGTTTAGGCCTGTAAACATAGACAGGTTATGAACAGGATATGAAAATGTGGAAATTAAATATTTAATGTTTGCATTTTCTTCGCTCTGGTGTTCAAGGCAAAGGCCTCCAGGTGGCAAAGGCCATGAGGCCTTGGCAAAGGCAATGAGTAAAGAATGGAGTGCCTTATCATTAGGCCCCCTCTGCCTACTCTATTACAAGCGGAATTAAAAAAAAAAGTATACGTTCATTAAAAGTTCATTGATATATAGTTGTGGACATTAATATATGTAGAAATGTCGAATATCAAATTACGAATTAAGTATGATAATTTGAAATACTTAATTCCTAATTTCCATAATCATTTGTAATTTCAGTCAAAGAATATTAATTCGTATCTGCGACGCAAATAAGAGACTTTCATTGCTACAATTAATAAAAGCGCCGACTATCTTCGTACGTATTTTCATTGTGAATTTTCTGAATTTCTTTAATTATACTACAAACAACTTTAAATATTTCATGATGTTTCTGATTTGTAAGACACAAAAATTTTCCACGATTTGCAATATCTTAATCTTCATTCACATATGGTACAATATTGTTTTTTGAACTGAGTGAGCCAAATTAATTTATATTCAATTAAATCTGCTTCACGCTGTATCCCGCACACGGCAGTGTAGGCAAAGGGAACCGGGTGTTAAGACACTCCATTCCACACTTTCTGCCAACGACTGGACGCATTGCGTGTTGAGTGGCAGAACTCAACGCCGCGCTTTGCCTCGACACCCGAGCGAAGAGATGGCAGTATACATTTAAATTCATTTATTAACGGAAATATAAATTTAGATTCATCCCCTCGACTGGGGATCGAACCCACAACGAGTCGGTTTTATAGTCACACTCTGTGCCCCTGCGTTACGACTGGCCTCAATTTTATATTTAATAGGACCTGAATATCCAATTTTACAGTAAAAATGCTACAATTAGAAATATAATATTCCAACAAAACGATACATTTATTATAAAAATATTTAAAAAAATATATAGTCGTATTTTTTCCTGAAAAGCAAATAAGGTAGCTATAATTCAAGGTTTTATCTGAAGAATACAATTTTGTTATATTAATAAGATTATTTAGTTCGAGAAAGTTTCCAAAAGTTCCGTCTATATCTTAACACATAAAGCAATAAATAAATATGCCTTCAATATATTTATAAATACTTTTTTATAATTGAGTCGCGCAGTCGAGTGACATAGCTCAACGCCGCATTTTATGTACCGAAACAAGGAAATCAACATCGTCATAGTTTAAAATCAGGAGGTATTGCGTATTGAGTGGCGGAACTTAACGCCACGATTTTGCCTCGATACCAGAGCGAAGAAACGGAAATAAAAATTGAAGCAAATATTTTTCTCGAGTGGGGATTGAACCCACAACCATCACGTTACAGTCACATCCTTGTGTCCCTGCTATTAAATTTCTATACTAGACATTTCAATTTGTTCCTTTGTAAAATTAATTTACTTACATATTCTTCTAAAAAGAGACCTTGTAACATAAATAAAGCTCAGTAAAGCGCCATGAGCAGCTCGCAATCTTGATAACTTCAACACTTAGTTTATACATTTTCAAAAGCCCACTGTTAAAAGAAAATTATCATAGGGAAATCTGCATATCTTAAGAGAAAATCGAGAATTGTTTATAACATTACACGTAAACGTGTTCAATAGTATGTTAACATTATGCTAAAAAAATTTTTACTCTTACTGATTTACATTATAAAAGCTTCTTCTTAACTCTCCGAGTCCACCTTTATTTCTAAATAATCCAAAAAACCATTATAAGCAAAAAAATCTATTTAAATACAGAATAATTTCTAAAACGTCTAACATGGTGGTCTTTTGTGATCCTTAAATAACAGTAGCAGATATAATGTACACAGGATTATTTTACACATTATGTGTACGTTTGTACATAGCACTTGCTTATTTCTATTTAATTCAAAATATATATCTGCTTATTACGCTTAGATTACAGACTATATTACCATTTTATATATCAATACTACAGGAAATATTAATATAAGATAAGATAAGAAATGAATATTTATATTTAAAAATCATTAAAATATTTGCCAGCATTTAATTAAGATTTTATATCAAGAACACTCAATCTCTATATTTGCTCGCTACAAAGCCAATTGCAATATTGAATGCTAAAACTTTGAGTTATATTTATAACAAAAAAGTTTTGTTTTATTATTTTAGCTTCCCGCTGTATCCCACACATAACTAGGTAATCTGGCAACCTTGTGTTAAGACACATTAAGACTTTTACGTTACCCACTTTCCGCCGAATTCTGAAGGCATTGCCTGTTGAGTAGCGGAATTCAATGCCGCACTTTTCCTCGCTAGGGACGAGGAAATTAAAATATATATTTCTCTTCCCGGAATGGGAACTGAACGGACAAACGTCGCGTTTACAGCTGCACACTTGTGTTCTTTCGCCACGATTAGTTTCAAAAAGTTTAGTAAAATATTATTATATATCGTATAAACATAAATTATGTTATCTACAGATTTACGCGCAGGTAAGACGGCTTAAATCGTCTAGTCTTAATTAAGAAATTTGTAAGCAGAAAAGCTAAACAAGATTATAATAAGCTTAAGCAGCAAAACACTCTTAAAGAATAAATGAAAAAAAAAATACATTTTTATTAAGTAATTGCTTATATATATCAATATTTATTTCTAAAAAAAAAAAAAGAAATATTTCATAGTCATAACATTGTTATATAATTGCAGGTATGCATTGCGTGCAAGGATTGTTAGAGGGATTAAACACTATGAAAATCAAAACACTCCGTACCTGAGGCCTACTTTGCAGAGTGCGTGATGCTGTTAAAAAATCTCATAGTTAGGTCGTCTCTAAACGATCTTCCTTACAAGAAGTAAGCTTGTACCTAGATAATATATTAACTAATGTACCTATAACCTACTTATATTTATTCAATGTAATTCTGAAAACCCTTAAAAATATCACGCGGCTTCAATATAATATTAGAATTAATATTAAATAAACAAAGGTTTTATTTTAATCTCTTAAAGTTTTCAATGGAATATTGTTTTTAGCTTTACCCGATTTAATTGTTTTACAAAGAAGCTATTGGGAATAAATTAATTTCCCGCTTCCAGCAACACCGCCACAAAAACGAAAACGATAATGTAAAAAAGCTTTTATTGCAATACGATAAGTTTGAAAAACTATAATGAATCAGTTGTATATCTTTTAACAAAATAAATATATAATTATGTGTAAATGTAATCTATTATAATAAGTTTGGCTTACAATTTTTATAACTTTCATCATTCAGACCTTTTATTGTTTATTATTATTCTATAGTGAAGACAACAAACACCAAGAGAATGAAGGAGAGTAACAGGAGTGAGAAAAATTAAAATCCTATAAGTCATAATTATAAGTTGAAAGAAAGTTAGGTCTTCGGTTGAGTATAGGCCTTAAACAAACTAGACACATTAATGAAATTTTACTCCAATCAGAAAGATGTTTGAATATTTTCAAAATTTTGGCAGGTTCAGTCTGGGGTCTCCGTCCTAAGCACTCAAAAATATTGTACGTTTCTACGAGTCATATGGAGTATGCCGGTTTTCTTTACGACAATAGTTTTAAAATGAATTTCTATAAAATTGACAAAATTCTAAATCAAAACATGCGTGTTAATTGCTTCAGGTGACTTCATTAAAACGACTCCATT
Organism: Heliconius burneyi; assembly: GCA_018247715.1. Classification (NCBI taxonomy): domain Eukaryota; kingdom Metazoa; phylum Arthropoda; class Insecta; order Lepidoptera; family Nymphalidae; genus Heliconius; species Heliconius burneyi. The sequence continues at coordinate 2,496 of DWGR01003809.1, read as the reverse complement.
GAATGTCACGGAAAGCGAACTTTATTTACATCCACTTTCTCTTTGAAGGTTATTTCTAGAAAGAAAATTTTTGCTAAGAACTCTGTCCTTACGCAATAATAGAAATCTTGAGTTTAGTCAAACAGTTATATTCTCAATGTGTTGATAATGAATATTGTTGAAAGTTAAAAAGAAGCCTATATTAGTTAATATTTATAACCTTTTTAAACCGAAAGAGTTTTCGAGGAGCTCTAATAGCTGACAATATTTTGAAACCATTTCAGTATTTAACACAATTATAGAAAAAACGTTATATTTCAGTAGATTCCAACCTATGTAGGAATTTCAAAAAATTAACTGGAAAAACATTGCAGAATAAAGGAATTTTGTGAAGATCTCCATGTCCTGAGCCGTCCGGTCACATTCCACTCAACTGTTTTGCTTTTATAATTACTAAGACTGCATCGCCAATGTGTACTGAATGCAGGAAAAAGTAAGATGTGTATCATATGGTGATGGAATGTTCACTGAAAGAATGTCTGAGAAAATTTAGATTTGTCGATGACTCTGAGAATGTTAGTATTTATAATAACATGTTATTTAACTCTAATAGGTATAGTAAGATTTTAGGGTATAATTGTAAAAGATAAATTTTTGGATTACCTATTAAAATTGCTTGTTTACATAAATTATTTAATGAAAATACAACAACACTGTATAAACTGTAACTTAATTTTTATAAGCATAATGTTTCGAAAATTTTGGTAATAACAAAGGAGAAACTCAAATTTTGTTTACTTGTTTGAAATTCTGTAAAATGAAAATGTATGTTATGATTTCAGACATGTGAACCTCATGAGTTACGCCGACTTGCGCATAACTTATTTAGCTCTGGAAGATTGTTTGCAAAATCTTTGGGCGAATTGTGTCTCAAATGAGGTAGTAGTTTTGACAGAAACTGTCGCGCTTGGAGCTTTCTTAAAGTTGTTTTTCGTAGCTATTAGTAGTAGAAATATTTAAATATGAATGTCTTATACATATACGTATTTTAAAATACTTACCACAACAGAAGAAAGTAAATTAAGTTTTACTCCTAAAATGTACCTCTGACTTTTCTCTATCACTTTTGTTTACCTTCAGACAGGCATTGGAAAGCTCTCAGGCTTTGCGAAAAGATTTGGAGGAAAGCATTCGAGCTAAGACAATACAACTGTCTTAACACTAACATACTCTATCTTAAGACTAGCGACCCACCCGCGGTTTCGCTCGCTTCAAGTGTATTATTATTTATTTAATATAGTATATTATTATGTTCATGCTGTAATTTTACACTCTGTTCCCATTAAGACACTTCATTTTATCAGATCAGAGTCAAATCAAGTGGCAGAACTCAAAGCCGCACTTTAGCAGAGGGAGGTTATGATCGGATGTGGAAGATGTGGGAATCGGAGTCACAACCTGTCACGCTTACAGTCACACGCTTGTGCTCCTGCGTTACAACTGGGCTCAAAGCTAAAAATTACTATACTTTTCTATGATACCTATAATTTTTTTATAAATAACGGAATTTGAACCCACACTTGGAAATAGTTAAAGCGCTTTGACCACTAATCTATAAATCTCATCAAAATACGTTCAAATTTTCATACGATTTGTATAAATTAGTTATGGTGTTAACGTCTCTATAGGGATTAAGCCCATTATAGGGATAAGGCGCAAAGGTACAAAGTGTGCTTGTAAACGCGATTGGTTCTGGGTTCCTTCCCCACTCGTGGAAATGAAATATTTATTTACCTTTATATTTTCATTTCTTCGGTCAGGTGTCGAGGCAAAGCGCGGCGTTGAGTTCCACAACTCAACACGCAATGTCTCCACAATTCAGTGGAAAAGAGTTCGGTGGCAATTTATTAAATATGTTTAATATTCTTAAGCTGTCATTCAACAAAAAATATATCTGGATATTATATATTTGGCATATCTGGCACATTATATCTTTGGCAACATGTCTGGGCACGCTTTCGCGTGATATAATCTTTTAACAAAAAAACATAATTTCTAATTTAAAGAATTGTAAATATAACATACCTTATTCATACAGTTAAATTTTATTTCCGTTAAAATCATGTCAAACAATTAACTTATTTATATTATAATAGACATCAGAGCAATATTTCTAAAGGCGGGCAATTTTTGTATGAAATAATTTATTGAATTATCGATAAAACATCATAAAGGTCGAGCATTCTGGTGTTTTATACCATCTTCATGAATATCAAGGAGAAGCAAGGTTGATATAACCTGTGACAGAGACACATGAATAACGTAACTACATGATGATTAGAAAAAATCGGTTAAGTGCGAGTCGGACTCGCCCTCCTAGGCTTACGTATCAATTTCAGGATTGTAGGTCACCTTATAAAAGTTAAATAAAATAAATCAATAAATAAGCCTCACGCTATGTCCCGCAAACAGCAGGGTAGGCAAAAGGAACTTAGTGTTAAGACACTCCGATCGAAA
>DWGR01003808.1:0-11765 GCA_018247715.1 Heliconius burneyi | reverse complement strand
ACAGCGGTGAAAGTAAATTACACAATTATCAATAAAAAAAATAAGCATTATTTACACCATTAAACGGCACATCACTAAAGTGCCAAATTATTATCTTCCGCATTTGTATACATAATTTTTACGATTTCTTCAATATGTAATATTAAAGAAAATGAATGCATTTGCAATAAATTTTTACTTTATATTATGTTTTATTATATAATGTTAATATTGTTACGATGTTATACAACTTATAGTTTATATCATTATTCAAAATTTAAAATTCAATTACAAAAATAAAAAACGAAAAGCTATTGAAAGTATTAAGATTAATTATCTTCCTATTGAAAAGAAATCTATAGAAGATAGTCTACGATTTTTGAGTCTTACAGAATTAATTAAACGGTTAATCAAATCAAATCAGCTTCATGCTGTATCCCGCACACAGCAGGGTAGTCAGAGGGAACATAGTGTTAAGACACTTCATTCCCCACTTTCTACCGAATTCTGGAGGCATTGCGTGTTGAGTGATAGAACTCAACGCCGCGCTTTGCCTCGACCCGAGAGCGAAGAAATGGAAATATAAACGTTAATAAATATTTCACTTCGGACGGCATCGAACCCACACCCTAAACAGTTAATAAAAGCAAAAAAATGTTAAGAATAAATTTTTAAATACGTGTATAGGCCAACGTGTGACGTTATAGGTCAATTTAACATGTTAATGATAATAATTAACTTCTTTTCAGCTCTACGCTGTATGTAGCAGGGTACGCAGAGAGAGCCTAATGTTCAAACACTCCGCTCCCCGCTTTCCGTCGAATTCTTAAGGCATTGCTCGTAGAGTGGTGGAACTGAATGACGCGCTTTGACACCAAAGAGAAAAAATGAAGACCATTAGATATTTATTTTCCTGAAGTAAGAATCGAACCCACAACCTGTTGCGTTTGCAGTCACACGTTTGTGCCTCTGCGCCACTATAAGCCTCTATAATATTAGATGAAATCAAAGAACTAAACCTTAACCCTACATCAGCAATCATAATCGAGATATACACCTTTGATAAAATATATGCAGAGATACATATACGTATTTAATGTATGTTTTCTTTCCATTAAATATAATTTAAACACTTACTGTGTCTATTCTTTAAGTTTCTGGGCGGTGGAACTGGCACACGTCGATCCATAATTCACACAAAATTATAAAAAAATAAACTAATCCAATCAAACACTCGCGTTACAATCGACTGATAAAATTAGAATAGAAATTTCTATCGGATTTACGAGTATAAGCGATAACTTATCGATTTCAGATTTTACGATTTTATATTATCTGAAACGTCATATGTGTATCGATATCGAATGTCGATTATTATTGTTAGTAAACAATGTATCACTTATAAAAGTAACGTACGAGATATCAATATTTATTCTTTGATAACATAAATAAATTTCAATATACGAGTTATATCTTCAATTGACTTCAGTTAGTTATTCATTGACTGTTTTAAAATAATATTTTCAAAAATAAAAAATTATAATTGAAGTTGTTAGAACAATTAACTTCACTGTTACACACGATGCGTTAGCTTTACTAAAAGACCAGACTGGCTTGTTTTGTTGTATAGCAGGAGAGAGTTAAAGAGAGGTAATGGTAGAATTTGCATATGTAATAACAGAGGCCGTTGTGGCTCAGCGGAACAAGGGTGTGACTGCGAACGTGACGGTGACGGATTCAATTTTCACTCGGGGAAATATTTAATATTTTCTTATCTTGATATTAGGGTTTCTCTGAAAATATGTAATAATGTAATGAAGCAATTTTTTAAAAAACAATTATTCACGTTTAAAGAAACCCGACCTGCGTCCGTAAATGGAAACAATTATTTTGCTTTTTATACTATCAAGGTGCGTGAACTAGTAATTTTAAATGTAGGTATTGGTAAACAATATGTGCAGTGCAAAAATAACTCAGCAGCTGTACATTCTAATTTAAAATGACATATATATTAAATAAGTATTGTTTTGAAAAAAAAACGCCCATCTGCGATACAGCGTGAGCCTGCAAACGCGACGGTTGCAGGTTTATTTCCGCTCGAGACAATTAATTGTCTTCTTTCCTCGACGTTGAGTTCCGCCACTGAACACCTAATGTCATGAAAATTGGCTTTTCATTTCCATTCGCTTCCCGTATGCATTCGGAAACTAAAAACAAAATTTAAAAAAACCAAGTAAATTTAAAAAACACCTAATGATGATTTGTTTTTTCGAATACGAATATATTTATTTTACGAGGTGCGCAGACTGAAGCAATTGCCTTTTTCATGTCTTATTTCGAGTGCAATAATTTGACTGTTTTTATGAGCATGTTACAAATTCCCACGAATGGGATATAACCCTTCAAACAATCTGTGCAGTCACGCGCGACTCTACAGTGGCGTTTTACAAACCAATGCATGTAGTATAATTATTATGATCCCTATAAACGTTTTTAAGTTATACTTACAAAAAAAGTTACGTTTTCTAAAAAAACTACTTTTAAAGCCTTCCTAAAAGTTTTCAATAATAATTTTAGCTTAGAATAAAATTTGAAAAATGTAAAAAAAATCAATTGTAGTGGTGGGGTAGTTAAAATGTAACTGGTCTTTGTCTTTTTTTCAATTTTCTCAGGATTAATTTAAAATTGAATGCCACGCGATTTGTTAATAATTTTGGGAGTAATGAAATTAAGTTCATATTTAAAAATATATCTTACCAAACTTGCATAATGTACAAATTATATTTAAATATTTTTTAAAGTATTGATATATAGATATTTTTATTATTAGCAATCAAAGCCATATTCTAAAGTAATTTTTGCCGGTTTATCACAACTGCTTTCCAAGGTGATTTTGGTACCCTTCTGTATTGACACTCTTATGTAACTTGACGATTTAAAAGCGATTGTTTTAATCCTATTATATATGGTCTTTCTTTTAATCTTTTTTTTTTCTAACGTCAAAAATATGCATGTCTAAGATAATAAAATACTCTAATGCAAAATTCTGAAGATTATTCAATCAATTCAATTAGTAGTTATTCGATTCTAGTGAATATTTTTAATTTTAATTTAAAAATATTCACTGACATTCTTCAATTTTATGTAAAATTTATGTAACTAAATAATAAATGGTTTTGGTTAAGAGCTTAAACACATTGGTGGTATACGCCCATAGACATAAATACATAATAAAATATATTTTAGCGAAATAATCGTATCACAGACTAAAAACAAAGACTGACTGCCATTTACATTTTTAATAAATTAATAATTTTGTTCTGATATGAAACCGGAAAGTCGAATCTAGTCCGTTACTTATATTTTTTTTAATCTATAGCAGTACATGATTTATTGACTCTCATTTTTTGTGTCCTAGTAATGCAAATACGCGCAAATCGCAGACATTTCATCTGTCTGTCATATTTATTGGTTAATATCAAAACAAAAATTTTACTTAGGTTGTAAAATTTATATATATTTATAAAACTTTTAATTTTAATATTATTGTAAATTAATCATAACTTGCTTAATAAGAAGATGATGCCATCCTACCTCAAAACGCAATTCATTTCTTAAAAAAAAAATTGTAACTACTTAATTTATTTAAATATTATCATCACTTTACGATGTACCTACACATGTCATGTCCTGTACCTGTACATGTCAACATTGACAAATCAGTACAAAGCTGTCACAGACTAAAAAGAATTAATCTCAATTTAAACATAAGGTATGTTTTAAAAAAAATATTTTACGTTACATACGAATAAAAAAATTACAAATTTCGTAACATTTATTTATTATTATTTGTAAGCAGGTAAAATTGGTAAATTGCTTTAATAGATTGATATCTGTATAATTAATAGTCAATTAAATATTTATAGTTTTATTATTGATCTTAAGTAACATAGAATAAAAATTATGTTAATTTTATATAAAAACTTCCTTCAAAAATATAATTTGAAATTAAAATGAATCTTCGTCAAAGTGATTATTGTGATCTTTTAACCTCAAGGCCGCCATTTAAACCGGTTTAGCGATTTGTCGGCATTCTATTATGCTATATTATACTGAAATATTTCATTTGTAATGGAGAAACTTAAAATATTATGGATATTTACAATATTGTTATCTATTCTATATTTTATAGATAATATAATAAAGAAAACGAAAATGAGTGCTTAAGTTTTAAAAACGTTAAAAAAACTGTAAAGCTATTTCAAAGTTTTACTATATGTTATTTTATATTGAGGTGCTTAAATAAAAGACGTTTGTATTATTTCACAAAATATTCCCATATATTTGGATATCACAGTAAACTTATAATTGCCATAGTGAGCCAATTGAAAGAACTGATAACAATGTATGAGTATTACACAATTTAAGTGTAGGAGGTTACTCCCGCAGTTAGATCGAAATTATTAACCTGATGTTAAATAGACTTCCTCAAAAAATGGACTATATGGTACAAAATATTTTTACCCTGGAATTGGTATATTCTACTTAACAAATTCTTTAGCTTTCTAATATTAAGTTTAGATCAGTCAAAAATATGGAGAACGAAAAATAAAAGAAAAATTGTGCTCTAATTAACATTAAACTTCAATTATTTTTAATTTCACTATTTCATGCAATTTAAACAAATCTAACCCAGAAACCAATAATTGTACCATTTCAAAAAGAAAAAATGAACCATATTTTAATTCATAAGAACTACATCTTCCGCGCGTTTAACTGTCACATTGTGCCACAGATCATAAAAGCACAATGTTGTACAATATTCTGCCAACACATTGAATGCAACGAGTTTACATAACAAAAGAAGATATTGGAAAGTGAAAACATATCGTGGACGATATGCAACGGATAAGAGCTTCCTGTCATTGATCGATTGGAATGCATTAGAAGTTATTGATCACGTTATACGCTTGTCGTGAAAGTGGTTTTCTGAAAAAATGAGAAATATCTATGCACTATTAAAATTTACGAGTTTTGATGTAATTTGTTACGTACATTTTGATTATAGAAAAGTATTTAATTAAATACAAAATAAATAAGAAATATATTACATGGCAGAATCTATTACTAATCTTGGTTTTATTTTGACTTATCGTTTGATTTAATTATTTGTATTGAAAATATTTCATTCATATTACTTCATATGACATTTGAATCGATAGTCATCGTGTGAAAGGCGCAGTTTTGAACAAGTTTAGACTACGTAATACATTTTCTATTCACTCAGTGTCACATTTGAGGTATTCCATATTAAGACATTGTGGGTTTAAAATATACTTGGACATTTTTTTATAATAAAGGATTGTTTCTAGTCTGCTAGAACAGGGGTAGCGTTGGGTTAGCCCCTTACTATGAGAGGCTTACTAAGAGTGGAATTATATAGGACAGGTTACAATAGGTATACTAAATTAATATATCCATTCGCGCCATTAACGACGTATCATTTATCAAAATCGATTCACTGGTTTAACAGTTACAAGGGAACAAAGAAACGGACACATACATATGAGCTAAAAACATAACTCTCCTTTTGGGCTTAGCCGAAATCAGGTAAAAAGATAACTGATTGTTCAATTCAATTGACCGATAAAGCAAGAAATTATCTATTATGACCTAAGTATCTATTTTTGAAGAATAAAATCACGATGCGAGGGACTTAAAATATACATATGTACCATTTTTTACGATATTAAAAATATAAAAAAATGAATTATTTTAAGTGAACGCTAGGTCACGATCTGGTTATTACTAGCGACATTTTATTTAACCGGTTGTATAAAAAATATTCTACTTATAATTCAAAAGAAATGGCGAGCGGAAAATCAATTTGCTTTTTTGCTATAGAGGTACTTCCATAGAATTTTTGCGGTTATTTATACATTCGTTAATCAAAGAAAGTTAAAAATATATAATTTAATTCTTTTTTTCTATATACATAAGTGAATATAATTATATATAAAAGGACATTGATGTGAAGTGTTTACTTATAGTAACAAAAGTAAGAGCTGTGAATTTATGTAATATTTTGTAATTTATTATAAAACAATTAATCTATATAATTTCTTATATTACTTACTTTATGACTTTATAATAACTTAAGTAAGTACCTTTATAAAAATGTAAGACTATAAAAAATATTCATATTGTAGCTATTGAAACCGTCAATACAATAATACCTATATAATAAAAAAAAATACGTAGGGAAACAAACAGCTTAATAACCTAGAGCTCGTTAATCGACAGCCAAGAAACATGGATTCGAAAAATATTTATAGGTATACTCGTATTTTTTAAATGGTGTACAACAAAAATCATACTACGTTCATTTTACTAATTATTTTTTATTAAAAAAATGGAATGGCTAAAAAGACGTATCCTCAAACAGGTTACTCATTAGACAAGTAAAAAAAATATGTCAAATACAACTACTTTACAAATTATAATCCGTTTCGAGTTACTGTTAAATTATTCATTAGTCTCATCTTATGCTTAAATTTGTAGCACACGCTATATCTTGTGTCGTGCTAATTTAAACCTTATTACATTGAAATAGAGTTATTTTGCAATTATTAAATATAAACGAGTTTTACTGTCTTTTGGGTTCGTTTACACTCTTACACTTGTCCAGAAGTGAGCTTAAATTGTACGTTGAAACTGTAAAACTTTTTTTTTACTCAAAATCAGATAGTGAAAGGTGTAAAACCACTTATAATTGAGTATGCGATGAATAATACAAAGAATATAACACAGATTTTTTTTTAAATTAATGTTTAATTTTATGCAAGGAATATTTGAAACAAAGTGTATTCCAATATGCATTATATGAATCAAAATATATAATATTTTTTTTATTATTTTCCGATTCATGTATAAATATAGTATACGATAAAAAAACAAAAATTGTCTTTTCAAAATAATAATACCGCTTTCGTAAAATATAATAATTCTTCGTCATATTTTTTAAAATTTAAAGAGTAAAAATGATACTGGGTCACTAACAAAGTGATAATTATTATTTCCAGCAACGCTAATAGAACTGTCATACGGTCGAGTGATTCCACGTGACTATTTGACAAAATATATTCAATCATGACCTCCACCTAGCCTCGATGAGCAAAGAGAATCTCTCTGTTTTTCACTTTTCAACGTAAAAAATGCCTAATAAATATCAGTTGTACTTTATTCAGTTATAACTTGTGCTTCGGGTCGAATATGAATGTATAACCTACGTTCAAGTGTCAATTACGCCATAACTGTCAACCGTAGCGTTGCCGACAAAAACGCACTTTCGCTAGGCTTAAGTTGGAAGTTAAATAAAAGAACCTAACATTTATTTTCGTTTTTTATTTTGTACCGACTTGAGTACTGATCGCATAGACATCTGGCTTAGTTTATTTTAAAGTAAGCATTAAATTTTGCCATTTGACAAATAAAATCTTCATTAAAGGTAAATATTAATTAATATAGTAATAATGAAATAACACGAATAGTTTAATTTTAAGAAGCATTTCACGATTAAGACTATATTTAAAACATATAAAAAAAAGATTTCTCAAATCTGCACTAATCATGTTCTGTTAGACACGGTACACTGCGCACAGGTTTTTGAATTGTCAACTTCATGTCATCGCAATCGGCTTAAAAGGTAGTTAACTTAAGAAAAAGCTACTGAAAAGGGCCGTCAAGACACTCAACGGTTGTTTATTTCAACATGATATTTACAATTTCATTACTTACTTAATATAATTTGTTCAAATGAGAATGAAACCTACAACCTATATTTTGCGTATGTATATATGCGTATTTTAGTACCACGATTGGCCTCAAGTTATCCAATTATCTAAATTCCATATATCTTTATCCTCTAAATAACGCTTAACAGATTTACTACTTGCCCTTACTTATTGCCCTTATACTTACAGTTATTTAAAGTATATTAAATCAATGTACCAGCAGATTTAAAATACACTTATTTATATTTTTATTTTCAAACGTGAGGTATTTTCTTACTCAATTTTCAAGTCAAATTATTTCAAATAGCGCCTCTCATGATAAACGTGTCGGTTCCTAGTCACGTATGATCGCATGTTTTGTTTGCGTAATAAATAATGTGTGTATTCTCTTAGAGATCTCAAAAGGAAGTAGGTATATGTGGTAGATTTCATGACTTCCTTTTTAGACAAAGGCATTATATATAAAAACTTTTTAGAGAAAGCTCAGTTGGCATTGGTTATATTACTTATATATCTATATTGTCTATGCTTTCTAATTGCTTTATGGCTTAAAACCCACATTGAACATTAGCACGATAACATTTCTATGACTCTGTAATGGTGGGAATTGGGAAACAGTGTATGAATTTTTTATAGTGCCCTTATGAATGTTAACATTGTTGTCATCTTTTAAAAGACGAACAGACATCTGTATCTACTTAGATAAACTTAAGCTAATTTTTTTTAACATTTCGGACAATTTAGACTATTTAAAACATCTAATAGTCCCTAAAAATAATTGCCAAAAACTTTTATATCCTTTTTTTAAACTTCACGCTGTATCCCGCACAAAGCAGGGTAGACAGAGGGAATCTAGTGTTAAGACACTCCGTTCTCCACTTTCTGCCGAAGTCTGGAGGCATTTCGTGTTGAGTGGCAGAACTCAACGCCGCACTTTGCCTCGACACCAGAGCGAAGAAATGGAAATATAAACGTAAATAAATATTTCACTTCTTTAAGTGGGGATCGAACCCACAACCAGTCGACTTTGCAGCGCACGAAGTCACACCCTTGTGTCGCTGCGCCACAACGGCCTTATATATCCTTTAATTTAGTTATTTGTGACTACATATTTTTATTAAGCCTCTAAAGATTTTTATTTATATACGAGTATATCTCGAATACATCGACGTTCTTTATAAGACCATATATACATATAAGTATAACCTACGGACAACCCTCCTCCAAGCGATGCGGCAAACCTTATCTTATCAGTAATCTAAATATCTTCAGAAATATAGAGCATGCTACGAGTATGTGAGGCATTAACGAAGTAGGCTAATAGAGGAACTACTATATATCATTGGCAATATTTGTTTTAAAGATGTAAAAATCGGCAGAGCAGGGCAGGCCAGAGTGAACCTAGTGTTAAGACACTCCTTTCTCCATTATCAGCCAAATACTGGAGGTATTGCGTGTTGAGTGTCAAAACTCAATGTCCCGCTTTGCCTTGACTAAAGAAATAAATGAAAATATAATAAATAAATAAATAAATCAGCTACACGCTGCGTCCCGCACACAGCAGGGAACCTAGAGTTTAGACACTCCGTTCCCCACTTTCTGCTGAATTCAGGAGGCATTGCGTGTCGAGTAGCAGAACTCAACGCCGCGCTTTGCCTCGACACCAGAACGAAGAAATGGAAAAATAAACGCAAATAATATCCAAAAGAATTGAAGGTGCGTGTGGAACGGAGTCTCCTTACTCGAGGGTTCTTCTGCCCTCCCTAAAGTTGCAAAGGCAAAAATAACAAAATTATACAACACCCCATATTATATTTGTAAAATCATAGTTAATGATTACACATCACTATAATTTAAGTAAAGAAATTAGATTTATTTTTTCTCAAATTTCACATGTCACGTTGCCAAAGCAATTTCAATATGTAAATCTAATGATATTTTTTTATATATCGATTGAGTAACACAACCAGTAATACGAGTTCCGCCGTGGGCGCGTACATTTTAAGTTATTGTAAAAGTACTACTTAATCGTTAATCATTAAATCATTTTAAAAAATTACATTTACTTCGCCGTAGTTACATGAAAATAACTGAGAGTTACGTATCCGCATATTCTAAACGCCCGAGGTATCTCTGACCGCAGCAGGTACAGTGGGCTAAATTTAAATAATTCACTTCATGAAGTGTAATAATGTGATGTTATGTATATAGCCTATAATCAAAACGAAAGTATTTTTTCAATTTGAACCAGTTCCTGGGATTTTTTTAGCTTCATCGCGTACAGAGCAGGGTAGGCAGAGGGAGTGGCGGCGGCTTTACCCAGTTACCGGAGCGGGGAAAATGAAAATATTTTATTTCCTCGACTGGGAATCTAATCCACAACTTGTCGCGTTTACAGTCGCACGTTTGTGCTTCTGTGCCACGACAGCTTCAAGTTTCTCAGATTAGCACGCTCAAATAAGCAAACCTTTCAGTTTTATAATAAATAAAAAAAATCAACTTCACGCTGTATCCCGCACACAGCGGGGTAGACAGAGGAAACCTAGTGTTAAGACACTCCGCTCCCTACTTTCTGCCGAATTTTGGAGGCATTAAGTGACAGAACTCAACATGCAAACGTCATATAAAAACTTTTTTTTGGATTTATTCATTTAATAGTAAGCGCGTAAGCTAACTTAGCTAGCAATTTGTAAAAAAAACAAGTTTACGTTTTTTTTTGATAATTTATTCTTTATAGTCTTTAACCCAAATATGAGATTAATGATAGGGTTATTCTTAAGATATTAATAGCAACAAAATATAAATTATAGTACAAAATACTTGTATTTAATTAATTAGTAAAATTTACTAATTACTTAAATATAAGCATTTTCATAAAAAAAATAAAAAAATCTCAGAACTCAAAACCACTAATTTTGAGTTTAAGATGAAACCTAAGAGGTAATATTGGTTGGACATTTGGACACGTACCAACTACGCGAAGGCATCAGGAGATGGCACCACGTAATGCATCTAATTTCTCTAATATATAATTTTTCCTAAATGATTATTCTAAGAGAAAATATTTAGAAAGTTTTCATGCTGAAATAAGTTTAGGCTAAAACCAATGGAATGTTATGTTAATTAATATTTTTTTGTATTGTCTTACAATAAATAAGTTTTATAAGTGAAAAATTATATTTGCTTTCAGGATCCATTTGATTTAATGTTTGTATTATTTGTATTTCTCATCTCAAACTATTCAAAATTTAAATGAATATTTTTAACTGGTTTTCATTTAACTCCGAAACTATTAAATGTAAAAATATAAAATTTCTAAATAGCGCTGAATGTTTTTGATGGACTAGTTTATAAATACGCTGACGCTTATAAAATAGGATTAACTCTTAAAAATAATGTCCTTTACACGCCACTCACGTCACTCACATATCTACACAAACACATATCCCGATCACAGATAGACAAAATGCAATAAAATACTAAATATTATTATGAAAATAAACGTGCCAGTAAGAAATAAAAAAAAACAGAAATAGTTTTCGAGGTCGTCCGTGGCACAGTGGCACACATTATAACTGTAAACGCGATAGTTCTGGGCTTCAATTCCTACTGAGAGGAATATATGTTGATAAATTACTTTATATTTTAATTTACATGCTCTGGTAACCAGACATACTGCGATGTTGAGCCTCGCCGCTCAATACGCAACATCTCGAAAATCGTGAGAGAAAATTGTGTGAGGAGAGTATTAACACTAGGTTTCTCCTGCCTACATTGTAAAAAAAATATTTCTTATGAAGTTAATTAAAAAAATGTGGGTACTTCAATAAACCAGCGGGACGTTTCGATCAAAAACAGGTAAAATAACAACAACATACCTTTACGAGATTTCCAATACCATTTTCTGAAATAATACGCGGCTCCTAACAAAATGAACGCCGCAACGAAGGCGCCGATCGCCGCGCCTGCTACGCTGCCCGCGCCAAAACATTC
>DWGR01003807.1:0-11766 GCA_018247715.1 Heliconius burneyi | reverse complement strand
GATTTGTCTATGTAATCTAAAACTACATAAATAAATAAAATCAACATATATAACAGGGTTGTATCCTGTATATTAAATAAAATTAACTTAATTATTTCAATAATTAATTGGCATTAATTCATTACTACCTTATGTACAAAACGTATTTTATATTTTAAGATTTTGCATTTATATACTTAAAATATCTTTATTTTAATTTTATGGTTAAATACAGCGCTTCATTACACCAGTATTTTGAAGTAATGTTAAAATTTAAAAAAATCGCTTCGATCTTTTTTTTTTCGAAGCGATTATTTAAAATAATTTTTTTTAAAATTTCATTTCGAGTCAAGTAGATTGAAGTTCAAATAGATATCTTACATTTGCTTTGTAAGCATTTTTTTTTCCTTTTTAGCCAACAGCAGACCTTTCAAGGCCTATTTCAATGAAGATCAAATTAGAGGAAAACGAAGAGTGGGAGGGTAAGTAGAAGAAATCTCTAGAAATATAAAAAAACTGGTCTAGTGCGAGTTGAAGTAGCCCACTAAAAGTTCCATACCAATTTCAGAATTATAGGTCAACGGGAAATATAGTATGTACTCTTTTTGTATAAAGTGAACTTAAATGTTAGTAATATATATTTTTTTCAACACCTATATATTTTCACTTTTCGGATTATTTCTTTTATTTGCATTGTAACTTCAAAGTTCGGACCAAGTTTCGTAATTGCAGGTCCAGGGCCTTGATTCCGCTGTTAATTTCATGCAAAATCAGTAAAAACGATTTATAAGCGCTCGTATCTTTTGATTATGTTGGATAAAGAAACTTTATTTTTTCTGTACTTCAAGAGATATTATGAATAATAAATATAATTTTAAATTGATAGCTCCATATGATCTCGATATTAATGTTCTTGATAGAAGGACAGACAATCAAAAAAAGTGATCCTATAATGATTCCGTTTTTTTCTTTTCAAGTACGGATCCCTAAAAATAACATATCAGAATTTGAAAACAGTTCCTTGTAGTAACAGTCCAAGAACATTTGAATATTTCAAACTTATCTCAAATAAAGGTAAAATATATAGTTTGATGACACAGCAAAGTCTGGACTATAAGCCAAGTGGTTGTAGAATTCATGTATATTCAATGTATAAAAAGTTTTCTTCAGTTTTTACAGCGTTTTTTCCAAACTTAGGAAAATAGAATACATTTGTAGAAAACTTATTAGAGGTAAACGCTTTGACAGCCTTTTAATTATATATTGAGTTCAAATGCCGTTAATTTGAATTTTTTATAAGATTTTTGAAAGAGTCTTGACGAATGTTGTAATTTCTAACAGAAACGAACGCCCGGCGCTTGTAGATTAAACGAAACTCAATGTATCTAAAATAAATAGAAAATAGAGAAACGTCTTTAACTTTTTAAATCATTTCAGATAGCACAACCTTACCACCTCACGCTGCGAGGCTTTCTGATAACTCCAGGTTGCATTCATCTTTTGATATACAATTAATGAAGGACTGTGGAGAAGATTTGATTTGTAAGCCGTTGTTGATTATGTCATTACAGCCGTTGAATAGGTAATAATATAGATAAATAATTACTATATAATAAATACATATTTATCCTGCACCGATAAGTCTATAAGTGGGGGCTTGATATCCGATGTATATTTTTCTATGTTTGACCGTCGATTTCTCCGTCATTTATCGACCAATTTTAAAAATAATATTAACTTGTATATTATGTACACAAAATAATTAAATGAACTGAACAACAAGTAGTATTTGAAGCGCCGAAAAAGATATTAAAACTCATACCAATATTTGGAATCTTAGACCGACTTCAAAAAAAGAAACTCGGTGTTTTTTTGAGAAATCAAAAAATAAAATATAAACATACAAAGACAATATTTTGACTTTTTAAAATAATATGGCGGAATTTGCATTTCTGTTTCTTTAAAAATTCTAATTATAATATTATATTTAAACGTCTTCGTTCATCAATGAAGAAGAACAAACTGATAATTGTGATACATATTCTTAAGTAATTTTAAATTATATCTTAGTAGTAAAAATGAAATACTTTATAAAAAAAACTTACACACACACACACACACACAACATACTTCAAAGCTATACAAGCAAACAATATTATTTGCACAAACTTCATCAAAATCTACATAATAGAAATTAATTTTAATAATACTCAAAAGTAAAGAAAATTTAAAGACAATGAGCACAATTATTGCTTATTATATAATTAGCAATAATTGTTCTTATTAATAAGTAGCTATATAGCTATTTATTATTTATAACTCGTTACTTTGGAGTCCGTGCTTGTGAAGAAAAAAAACATAAAGAAATAACAACTAAATACATCGAACAAAAGCTAAAAACAATAATCAAATATCTATGTTGGCATGAACTCCAAGAATAGACGATTAGTAGTAGAGTTGGGATCTATTTTATTTATTAAAAAATATTAGATATCAAATAATATTTGGAAAGAAGGAAGAGGCAGGAAGGAATAAAATTATAACTATCATGTACAAATTTAACGGCATGTGAAAATATAAATTAGCAGCTTATCTGCAACTTAATTTTTTTAACTAACTTCTATACACTTACAGTACATACGTACCAGGGACAAACGACAAGCTAGGTGTTAAAGTAACTGTATTTAATAAAGAGGAACCGTCATTTGGAGCCAAAATCTATTTAACTTTACCGTATCCGCCAAAGAGATTACCAAGGGAATGCTCCTTAGAACAACTTAACGTGACTTGTGTTTTACCCGCACCTCTACAACGCGCGGAAACAGTCGAATATGAAATAGAATTAGAATTTATAAAGATACATAAGGATACTACAGAAGAAATTAAAGTATTGGCCATCTTAGATGATCCAATGTATAATGAAATGGATGTTGAAAGGAGAGTACAGGAGCTAGTGATAAAGATCACACCTAGAGCTGACTTTGTGGTAAAAGGGTGAGTTTGTAGTAAATACTTATTGATAAAGATTTTAGATGAATAAATATATACTTTAATTATATTTTCACAAATGTGTGTTAGTAGATTCAATTTCTACTAGTAGACTCTATAAGTTTCAGCCCCATGCCGCCTAGTATCTAGGCGGCATGGGCGTATAATTTTGGGGCGCCGGCCGTGCTGGAATTTTCTGAACCCCAGAACTTAACAAAAAATTAAGCCTGTGAAATTATATTTTATTAGATATTGTATTAAATTAATATAGCTTCACAAAAAATAACAAAGCTAACATTTTCATTGATGTTGTAATATCAGGCGAGCACTGCCAAATGCGACGCTTGTTGTGACAAGAGATAAACTCAGTGAAGCGGCCAACGTCACTACGCAGCATTATTACGAGGTGAGTTGGGTTCCTCAGTGTGATCTACACTTATATTATAAAGCTGACAATTTTATTTTTATATATACGCCGATCTCAGGAATTATTGGTTCGAATTGAAAAAAAAATGTGTCATTAAACAGTCAAAAATTGATTTATCTTTTATATATATATATATATATATATATATATATATATATATATATATATATATATAACACTAATTTTACTACACCAGATCTTATATAGGAAGTAATTTTTCAAGCTAGGTAATTTTATCGATCGAATCGAATTATATAGATTTTTTTCTATTAAGCCTTTGTTACTTATACTATGTTATACTATATAATTGTTATTTACAATGTTATGTATAATTTAAAAGTAATTCGCTTAGTTACTACACATTAATTAATATTTATTTATCGAGTTCTTTTATACAGAATACGTATGATCGTAAAAAAAACATGTAAGCAGATATCGGAATCCATACACAATAAAAAACATAACACCTATATTATATTTGCCCTGAAGATATTTTGCTATTTACAGAGAAGTACAAAAGTAATTTACAAATTTATCGGGTCCTAACTATTTAAGGTACCGTACACAATTGTTTTATATTATAAAACAATTATATACGAAACCTCTAACACTAAATAATACTCAGACTTGATCGGTTTTGCTTCTTATCGCTTTTAATTGTTTAGTCGATGTCGTAGAGCTTCGTTTGTTGTAGCTCAGCAAAGTGGAAGTTTAGCGCTTGTTCATTTTGAATATTGAAATATGTAAAGTTGTTAACCAAACACGACATCTGTTAGACAACGCAGCTGTATTATTTTTAGTCAACTTGGCAATAAAATAAATAAATCATTAATTTATACACTAATAGATTTATTGAGTATATAGCAAATCTGTTTTTTGGTATAGCGGCGTCTGACTGTAAGCGCGAGAGTTGCGGGTTCAATTCCCACTCAGGGGATAAAAAAATTCATTCCTCGCTCTAGTAACAAGAAAAA
Organism: Heliconius burneyi; assembly: GCA_018247715.1. Taxonomy (NCBI): domain Eukaryota; kingdom Metazoa; phylum Arthropoda; class Insecta; order Lepidoptera; family Nymphalidae; genus Heliconius; species Heliconius burneyi. The sequence continues at coordinate 7,398 of DWGR01003807.1, read as the reverse complement.
GCGATCAAAATCGATGCAAAAATGCTCGTAACTTTTGATTGCATTAACTTAGAAGCTAATTTTTTTCTGTGCTTCAAGAATCTAAAGTAGATAAGAATTTCAGCTTGAAACCTCCACGCAATCTCAAGATACATGATCTTTCAATTTCGATGATCTCGAGATTGCGTGCAGGTATCAAGCTGAAATTAATATTAAAAATTCAAGCTCATAAGTTAACGCAATAAAAAAACGAGAGATCGATTTTGTTGCATTTTGTGTGAATAAATAATCGTAATCAATATCTGGATTTACTAGGTAAGTAAATGGGCTAGGGTATTTTTCGTGGATCTATGAAATTTTGCACTAAGTGAGAACTAACAGTACAAGTAACGGAATAAATCTGAAATTGAAAATCTATAGGTATAGAAAAAAAAACTTATATGTGTTGCTAATTTTATACAAAAAACTTGCATAGATCCGCTAACATAAGTTTGTGAACTTTTGTAAGTTGTACGTCCCTAAATCTGGTACGGAAACCTGACTCACATTTAATTGGTTTTTTTAATATATTTTTATTATCTTACAGATAACAAATTTGGGGCCATCTGATTGGTTACATTTACGACTTTTGATAAATCTTCCTGACAAGGTAAATTGAATAAGCATACATTTTTTTAATAATCGAAAGATTTGAGGTTAGAGATATATTTATTTCCATTAAAGACATAGGCCACTTACATGGCAACATTGATTAAGCAAAATAAAAATAATTCTCGATCGTACGTTATTGATCAGTTAATTACAGCAACAGTATTTTTAATTATCGATTGTATTAAATTTACCATCTACACTTGTTTTTTTCTTTTAGAGTGGGGAGTTTTGAATTATGTATGCGCATTTGTATTTGTATTTTATAGGGCCATAGCGAAGCATTGAAGCAGGGGAAAGACTATATTTAAATTATTTTCATATTTACGCTCTGTTAAGTGAATATGCAGCGTTAAGTTCTGTCATTAAGCACGCAGTGTCAGAAAGTCTTGATAGTAGTTTATGTTTGCGTAGCCTGTTATGCAAGAAAAGGCCTCATGCCTTTTTTTTTAATTCATTCTACACCTTAAATACATGTAAATGGCAAAATAAACGAGGAAAATGAAACTCATTGACTTTTCCAAAATGAAACCTGGCCCTTGACCCTTCGAATTATTTTTTCAGCTTTACCCTATATCACTCATATCGCAGGATAGGTATAGGGAACCTAGTTTTTAGACACTCCGTTCTCAACTTTCTGCCGAAATCTCCAAGCATCGCGCGTTGGTTGGCGGAACTCAACACCGCGCTTGGCCTTTTTACCGGAGCGAGGAAATGAAAATTAAATCATTAATTTCTTCGAGCGGGAATTGTACCCTTAACTGTCGTGCTTATAGTCGCACGTGAATGTACTGCGTCACAAGCACCTCGTTTGTTTGGAATATAAGAAAAAAAAAAATTTAATTTCTTTAATTTATTCTTTAATTTCATAGGTAAATCTTTCAAGTGGTATTAAGGGGTGTTCGGAAAGAGGTGCGGAGTGCGAATGGATGATGCCGGCTAAAGTTTCGCAATCTATCATTCTGCCTTTGAAATTCGATTTGGGTCTACATGGTGAATATATTGTTGTTGTTGTTTTTTGCGTTTTATCTTAAGTATAGGAAAAGGGGTTACTGATTTTGCTTTTAAAATTATTATTGTGGTGGTGTATAAAATATATAAAGTAATTATTTCCATGGCAGAATTACGCTAAGATTTGGAATTTAATAACATTTTTTACACTGTATCCCGCATTGAGCAGATGTGGCAGAGGGAACCTAATGTTGAAATACTCCCCATTTTCTGAATAATTTTTGACATACTGTGTCTTGAGTAGAGGAATTCAACGTTGAGCTTTGCCATCCAATCAGAGCAAAAACACGAATATAGTTCATTTCCCCTAAATCAAGGTCACAAATATCTCGTATACAAATAGCGCCGTTGCACCATGACAACATCTATACTCTTCTTAAATATAAACATAATTTATTTCCACATGTACCCTCATTTTAAACTGAATTCTGTAAGAAAAGGAGATTGTCAATTCGACTGTATTTATAGGTGACTTCTTGGAGGAGAAAATGGAGTACAATATTACTACTGTCATTATATTAGCAGGACAAAATAAGTAAGTGCTTGAAATACATAGTTATATTTATTATTTTTTTTGATTACGATGGTTTCTATTCCAGACATAACCTTCTTATATAATAGACTAGCAGGCGTCCGCAACATCTTCTGTTTTAATAATATAACTTTGTGTTCTAGTTTTTCCCGTTCCAAAAGGACTATTAAGAAATTCTCTCTCAAGCCCTCATTTAACATAAAGTGTTTAAATCGCTCTCAGCTCCTGAGATCGACCTTGGAATCCGTCGTCCGTCTCAAAAGAAAATTGCTCTTAAGTTGGTCTCAGTGTTGAGAGCGGTTTATAAATACAGGCGTTAGTGCTCCCCTAAATTTCCCAAGGAACTTGCGTGCCTTTCACGTTCTAAATTTAAGATGTATTTCAGTCTATGTTTATATGTGTGTATGTAGACCGATTGTGATGATTCGTACATAAATCAATTCGTATATTATTGCAAGTGTCATTAACGACGTGACAATTACTGTTCTGTTCTGTTCTTGTGAATATGGCGTTCCGAGCGTGCCAGTTGAGCACAAAATCACTTAACCAATGTCACGTTAAACGTGACAATTATCAAAATGTATGATAGTGACAACCAAACGCAATTCTGTCAAAATTAAAAAACAAAATCAACGAACTATGTCAAGCGATATAACGTTGAAATGGTATTCAAGAATTATATTTTAGCTTCACGCATCACCCGCATAGACAAAAAGAATCTGTTTTAGGTGGAGTATTTATTTGTGGTGGAAATCAACTTTATTTTAACACAATTGAAATTAAATCTTAAAATTTAAAATAAATCCCTCAAGTTGGAATTGAACCCTCAATCATCAAATGTACAGCCAGACACTGACATCACTCAACATTGTATACCTTGAAAATTAAATTAAAAATATTAAAATTAGGTTCCCTCTACCTAGCCAGCTGTAGGTAGAGACGATATATACAACGTGATGATAAATAATATCTATATAATCTACAGGAGTGCTTCAGTGACAACCACATTGATCCTGGAACCGTCGCCGCCAATATGGCCAATAATTCTTGGCAGTGTCGCAGGTCTATTACTTCTTCTCCTCATAACTTTAACACTCTATAAAGTATGTAATAATTTATATTTATTTATTTTTTAGTTTATAAGATAGTTCGATTAATAATAATAAGATTAACATTTAATTTCAATGGCCGATGGTCAATAAAAATAAATGTTTGAACTAGAACATTTCATAGTTTTTTATAGCCTACATTTGACAAATAATTAATGCTAATTGTACCAACTTTGATTAGAGAATTGAAATTCGCAACCATGACAGCGGTAAATTAAAAAAAATGTTATCAATTTTTGTATTATGTAATTGGACATTATGAAAAATACATTGCAGTGCGGATTCTTTTCGAGAAAGCGTTTAGAAGACTTCCAAAGGCTTCAGGAACAAGAAATGTCTGCCGGTTCTTCCGGAGAAGTAGAAAATGAATTTCCAGCTGAAGTATCTTCACAAGAACTTATTATAGATGATTCAGACTGAATGTAAATTCTAGTCAATATCGGACTGAGATCTAAAAAATATGTATATCTATTATGATCTTATCACTGTCTGACATAATAGTGATATATACCCTATTAGATTTGTATTAAATAAATTATGAAGAATTTATTAAAAGGCCGTGAATATGTTTTCAATGTATTATTTGTTTAGTTATATTAGATTTAATTTTTTTTAGCTTTACGCTATATTTTGCACTGATCAGGGTAAGCAGAGGGAACCTTGGAACCTAAGACACTTGCGTTTCCCACTTTCCGCCGCGATTATTAAGGTGTGTGTTGAGTGGCAGAACTAAGGAAGAAATGAAAATATTAAATATTTCATTCACTCGAGTGGAAATCGATCCCACAACCGCCATGTTTACAGTCGCATGCTTGTGTCCCGGCGCCACGACGGCCCCATTTTATTTATGTTTTAATTATTATTGATATTTTACAATGTTTTTATGCATTATTTAGACAGTTATGGTCGAGCGACACAACGTCTGACTGTAAAAGCGCCGGTTTTAAGTTCGATTTCTACTTAGAAGAATGAACTTGTTTCATTTTCCCGATTTGTTAACGAAACAATGCGCGGCATTAATGGTTGTCACTCAACACGCTATTGAAAACAGCATTGCGCGGGGATTGGAGTGACTTGCAAGTGTGGTTCACATTCACACATGGTTCTCTCTGCCTACCCTGCTATTTGGTATTGACAATTGAGTATATACGGTAGCCGTATATGTGAAACTCATAAATATATTTGTGTATTTTTGATACATATAATTTTGGAAAATACTCAATCGTAGGATAGAAAAAATATATAAATGTTAAATATATAAATAGCTTTATAGTGCTATTATGTTTTTGTTTTAAAAAACTGAACTTGTATTATAGAAATAGATTCTCGTATTATTAAATAAGGTTACACACCCTACACCCTATTAATTTTAGTATGGGACTTATACATTTATGTGACTTTTTCATTTTTTTTACTTTGCCCTGATTTACTTATATTTTAAAATATGAAAATAATTCATATAGCAAAAACAAAATAATAACAAAACATCACATTTTAATGTAAAATATCCCCAGTGTCCGTGGACTATAATTTATTATAATAGTTTATTTTTATAGTATTAAAATGCGCAAGTTTGGGAACAACGTTGGCTCTTGAGTGTGTAAAAACACTGTACTGTCAAGTATTCAAACATTATTAATAAAAACGAAGAAAATAATTTATGGTATTTATGAGACGGTGAGATGGGGTGAATAGAAATATTTTTAGATTAAAATCAATTATATTCGTTTCTTTTCAGTTGTACACTTCGCAATTTTATGAAATATGAAAATATAATTCAAAAATATTTCATTATCGATTTCATCGATAAATTTAAATCATAATTATTATTAACTAATAAGTTCTATGGTTCAATAATATTAATTAGGCATTTTTACATAATATACTATAATATAATATTAAGTTTCATAAATTTTTAAATAAAAGTACCTATAATTCACTTATATTTTATTTTATCGATATGTCATTTGTAATATATTTCGTAATACAATCAACGAGGCCTCATGCTGAAAATTTCCTAATCAATTAGCATTATAGTACAAAATACATAATTTATCTAATATATAATTTATGTTATTAATTATTTTTGTTACGGTACTTTCGATACTTAGTGAAAGAATAATAAGAGTATAATTTTATCATTCTTTCACTCAGTTTTCCATGTTCTGCGGGAAAAGGTAAAACTGCTCTTAGATATATATGTAATATACCTACATATTATGTGCCTACCTCACAAAAACATCGAATTAAACGATCCACGATGACGTTATAAACAATTATCAGTTTTCACCACAATTTTTATTAGAAAATAAAAGTTTATTTTCTTCTGTTTTTTGACTCCATCTTTTTCTTAACTATGAAATCCGTTGCATTTAAAATTTTGTAACATATGGTATTACACATATAATTCTTTTGATTATTGTATTAGAATACTTATTTTTGGCAAATAAAAAGAATATTGTTACAATAGAAATAGTATTGTTTTTAATTATTATGTACATACTTTAGCCACTAAGCAATCTATATACTTTAGCCACTAATCAATCAGATTAGAAATTGTAAATTCCACCACAAAATTTCGCTACAGAAAATTGGGTTGAGAGCGGGAAACGGAGAGTCTGAACACTACGCTCTGTTTCTATATCTGTCTGGCTGCAGTGTAAAGCTATGAAAAATAATGACAGTCTACGAGTATATTTTGTATAAACACACTTCATTCTCCACTTTCCGGCTATTTTAACACGCTTTTATTAGGTAGATAAAATCTAACTATCTGAATTTGCACTTGTTATTGTTGTATCAACATGAAACTTGGCCATAACATGTAGATTATACAACAATACAAATATTATGGTACCATCGAGCTGGTCTGATATTGAAGTTGGAACCTTAGACTGCATATCTACTAGTAAACATATCGTTTGTGCTCATTACAATATATTAATTTTATATTTGTGTTCTGTTAAAAAAAGCACGTTTTTTGTTTATTAGGCTAATTTATACATGATGGAAGCGTCAGCGCTCTTCTTACGGGAACAGCATATAAACATAAAGGGTAAAATATTTCAAACCCGTACCCATAGATATTAATCAAGATACCTCAACAAGTTATATGTGGGATTTTTTTTCCATTTCACGGTGTTTATTCATACCTGTATTTCATGTGACGCAGTTACAGATAGATACCAATAAAGTAAACACTTACTACCACAAAAATATTACTAAAAGTTAAACAAATAAGAACTTTATCGCCAATACCTACGATTGATTTCGGAATGAGGCGTATGCGGCGATGTCCCTTTGATAGGTTTATGTGTGCGTGCGTCGTCTTTAACACATGGCGTTTAAGTTGACAACGATTATTTTATATTATTTATTTTGTTTGAAAAAGACACTTCTTTATTTTTGGGAACAAAAAATAAATTATTAGGCTTTTATAGAGTAGTTAAAATAGTGGTTTCATTTAAAGTGGTGCTGACAAAAACACTATATAGAACATAGTAGAACCCAATATCGCGGTTTTTAAAGCATAGGTACTGAAGAAATACGTATGTCCACGATGGCAACAAATTTTATTATAGCAGCATTTCATTACATTTAAGTAATAATATTCGCATTATCTCAGTTCAATGAGAATTCTTGAACTCTAAATCTAAGTTTAAAGATCAATTATTTGTTACAGTGATAAGACCTACTAGCACACTACTAATGATTGCTGATTTTACTTAGAGTTAGAATTTAATGTATCAAATAAATATAATGTAACTTCAAATTATATAAAAATAAGGCTATCTCGGACATGTTTTCTGATTGTAAGCACAAACAATAAAAAGCGGCGTTGATTTCTGAGACGGAAAGCGTAGACTCCGTTCCACCGTTCCAGCATTTGAGTAAGCTTAACGTAACAAAGTATCTGACTTAACAAAATATTAATTCAATTTCACTCGTAAACAAAGTACAGCGTTAGGTACCGTCACTTTATGAATAATATATCGAAATTGAGTGGAAGATCATATAAAACATTCGTTATAAGTCGAATACAACAAACATAAGACAGAATTCCTTTGATATATACTTGATATCGTAATTATCTACTAATATTAAACATCGCTGCGGAAG
>DWGR01003806.1:0-11767 GCA_018247715.1 Heliconius burneyi | reverse complement strand
TTGATATATTGATAAGCGTGAATGCTAGTGTCATTACTGTAGAATGTTTAATGTTTTACTTGTGCTACTATAGTTGTTATTATGAAATTCTATGTAAAAAAAAATCAGCTTCACGCTGTGTCCCGCACACAGCAGAGTACGCAGAGGGAATCCAGTGTTAAGACACTCCGTTCTCCACTTTCTGCCAAATTTTGGAGGCATTGCGTGTTGAGTGGCAGAACTCAACGGCGCGCTTTGCCTCGACATCCGAGCAAAGAAATGGAAATATAAACGTAAATAAATATCTCACTTACTCGAGTGGGCATCGAACCCACAACCGTCGCGTTACAGTCACACCCTTGTGTCGCTGCGCCACGACAGTCTCTATGTAATGTTGTAATTAGCCTCTCTTTTTGCAAATATTTCATTTCGTCTGCCAGACACATGATAAGATATAGAGCAAAGTTGGCACTCTTTTATGTAGAAGTACTAAAAGACAATATACTTTTTTATATTGTAGATACATCCAAGTGGGAATCGAACTCGCAACCACTTCGTCGACAATTTCAATCTGCATCATGATAGCATCATATAAATTTATCTAATCAATCTTTTCTTTCTTCTTTATCTTTAAGATAAAATATAACATGCTTAAACTATTCCATTTCATTCCACTAGTGGCAATTTTCATCCGAGTTTCACATTAATTTACATTTTGATTACAAATTGATAATAGAAAGTCATTAGAAACGTAAATTATTAGAAAATATTCCAGTTTACATCATATATTCAATGTTGAAAACAATATAATATTGAACTTTAACATAAAATAAGCGATAAATGGGTGATAATTACGTACAGAGTTTACGCCTCGGGCGCCATTGACGTCTTCATTAGCCGCACGAATACCTTTTTAAGACTATTAAACCAAAGTTAGTATGCAAACGCATATTACATGTATCGATACATTCATTCATTCACTCATTCGACACGTTTAGGGCGAGGAAACATGGAGTTTAAATTATTATATGATATTATGTCATACTAATGGAGCAGTCGTAAGGTGTTTAATGTTTCCCTGATTATTCTAATTCTATATCGGCTCTTTCTTTTTTTTTATGGTAAAAGCATGGCAAACGAGCGTACACCCGTACGCTCGTTTGCCATACCTGATAGTAAGTGGTTGCCAGCTTTTGGGGTGGCTGGGGCCCGGAGCCCGGCATTACCTAATGCGAAACGCAGTGGCATAAAACTACTACTTCACGCCGGTTTTCTTCCAGTTTTGACGTTAATTATAATGTAAATGTAATTGATGATACTGTCGCCTTTTTCATACAGGTAGGATTTCAGTCGTATTGATCTTTGGAAGCTTTTTATAGAATGTTTTTTCTTTCAATTTTGTTTTCTCGTTGTTACCAGAAACAAAATATGCGAAAATCTTCTCATATGCTATGCCTCTATTTGGATAAGCAAAGTGGTGCATCACAAGTATATTTTTCAGTGTAACCAAAATAATGAAAGAAATGCCTAAAAACAAGTTAATTAAAATTGTGTAATTTCTTGACTTCTTAGATATTTAATGATGTGAAATATAATATGAAGTGTAAATATATTCTTTTATTTTTGATATAATATTTTAAATAAGTAAGAGTATTTTTATTATATTACTGACTTGCTTTTATGAATGAATGATTTTGATAAGATAAGATTAGTTTGTTATTCACAATGTAGAGCTAAGGATAACTTATAAAGGAAATTTATTCTTAGTCTATATTCATCGTTATAAAATACACGGTATTATTTTAAAGGACAGATATGTCTATGGAATTATAGACTTGCAAATTGTATTTTATTAATATTTACTTTCCGTTTTAACTATATAAATATGACGCCATTCTATTAGGTACCTGAATGTGGGGATTCCCCTATCGTAGGCGTTATTTGTCAAATAGACATATACAATATATATTAACATATACAAAAAAAAACAAAAAAAACGAGACCAGTCCTGGCGCATCGATATAAGGTGGGACTGTAAACACAACAGATGGGAGTTCGATTTCCACTCGAGGGAAAAAAAATAGGGAAATCATTTAGTTCACGTAAAACATTCTTGAAATGATAAGAAATACTTCACAAACATTTCAATGGCGGATACAAATAGATTTCCGCAATATAAGTGGAATTCGGAATTTATATTAGAACTGTCATTGTAACATTACTTGTGAGTTGTGACCTATGACTAATGAGTTTAAAACAATGTTGAAAGGTAATATGTGTCTTTTTAAGGGCATGTAATAATTACGTAAATAGTATTGTTAACCTCATAAACTATATATGCTCGTATTATGTTATTGTCACAGTATAAGTTGTTTTGATCTTTTGTTAATTATTACTAGTGAAGCCAGTCGTGGCGCAGGGGCGACTCGTGCGACTGTATACGCGACAGGTTGTGGGTTTTATTTCCACTAAATGAAATGAAATATTTAGTTTTCATTTGCTCTGGTAACTAGGCAAAGTGCGTTGTCGACTTCCGCCACTTAATTTGCAATTCCTGCAGAATTCAGCGGAAAGACGCAATGGCTTAATACTAGGCTCCCAGGTTCCATCTGTATACCCTGCTGTGTTCGGGATATATATCCTAAATTATTATTTATATAATCTTTTTAAGTGGGTCCCAATAGCACGCGAGTAAATACATTATATATGTATGGTTAGTTTATATATACTAAAAATAACAAAGTAAAATATGCAACACAGTTAACTTTACTTTGAGAGACATTAATTACTCTCTTCCGGCAATATTGTAACAACAAGATTTTCCTCTAATAAAATTATAATTTATATCTCATTATACTTACATATAGTTTCAAAATGTATAATAAATCAAGCATTTTAACAGTTTTTGGTTTGTTACTAAATGGATAATAAAACTTTAAATCATAACTTGGAAATTTTAAGTCATTTTGAAGCCCTTTTAAAAGCCACAGCATATAAAAATTCTGGAGCTGTCCATAGTAGCTGAACTAATAATTAACCACATGACAGTGCTAGGACGCCTAGCACAATGAGAAAGAGTTTCTCGGTGCGCGCGTTGGTTATAGATTCGATCTTCATTTGGAAGAGTGAATCATTTCCTCTCTCTGATAAGACAAAGTGCAGCGTTGAGATAACACACGCAATGTCTCAATCTAATTAATTTTACTAGATTCCTCCTTGCTTACTCTAATATATGCGGGATAAAGCGTGAATTTTAAAAAATAAAAAGATAGCGCCGGACAAGTTATAAACGTGTACATCTATCTAATAAAAAGATATAGATAAACACATGCAAAAATAAACAAATGGAGCGTTCATAATGGATGTGTTTACTGTAAATTTAATTTGAAAATCAGATAACTAAGTGACATCATGAATGACGAAACACGTCATTGCTGATATTATCTTTCTATAATAACATAATTTTTTTGGATCTTTTTAGTATTTAAGTTAGACTTGTCCCATTTCTGTAAATATTAGTTTTATTAATAGGTACTATTTTTATGTTATAAAATTTGTCGTGCTTACAAAGGAAGAAAATAATTAAAAAAATATTTAATTGTTAGCACACTTTTATTAATAAAATGTAACAATCTACTATTAATAATTTTATTCGTTAACAATTTAATATAATGGTATCAACGAAGTGTCTTAACACAAGGTTACCTCAGCTCAGCCTGATATATGCAGGATAGAACGGGGAGCGGATTAAATTTTAAACAAAATACTTAATAAGATGCCCTCTTTCACAGTCATTTTTTAATTTCGTTCACATGTGTATCGCGTGGGCAGTAATTGTTTGTAAGCCCACGATTTTTTATTTGATTGACCTGACCTTTGTGCAAGCGAGAAAATTGATAGCAACACACGGTCGTTAATAAAAAAAGCGTTCTTTTTATTCATTCGTCATCGTCATCATACCAAATTTTAGAGTTCATCACAATAATAATAATAATAAAATATAATATTGTAAAACGTTATAACTGAATTTAGTTTAATATAATGTATTTTTATTATTTAGGTACTTTTACTAGCTAGGTAGGTATCGATAATATTTTGGTATTTACCCTCAATTCATCACTTTCCATGTTTCCACCAGTTCTAAAGGCATCTTTGCATACGTGGCGGAACTTAACACCGGATTTTATCTGGACTGACTAGGAAAAAAGGAAACATATATTTTCCTCGCTATTTCCTTTCACGCCATCATAGAGCAATTAGGGATAGACTAACTGTACACGCGATAATTTTAATGTTGATTCTCGATTGCAACGCATCCGAATAGGTATATAAAATTTTAATTTTGTCGGCCTGTAAATAAGCTTTTGCCCTTACATATGGAAATGAGACTGTATGTTAGACTAAATGCGGCATTGAGTTACGCAATCCAATACTCAGTATATCTAAAAACCGACAAAACTAAAATACGGAGAGATATATCAATCAATGGTCTAGACTGCAAAAATGTTTCACTATATTTTATCAGCCTGTCCCAGGTGGTGCGGGACATGTTAGTACAACTAAAAACTGCTCCAGCATAATAAAATATAGCTCATAAGCTTAATTTAACATTTAAATAATATAAAACGGATGTATTAGGAATAAATTTGTAATATCATATTAAACACGCGGCCATTTTAATTGGTTGACACTGTGATATAACTCCAGTTATAATACAGTATCCTGTCAGGAAGTCTGTCATTACTTTTCTAAGAACTAGTTGGTGCTTGCAATGTGGTTCGGAAACGACCGCTAATGTCGTAGAAGTAGTTTGACTGGCGAGAAATAATACTATTCAAAGGTACGGCTTCCGAACGGATGCGGGCTTTCTTAGCCCTGTTCCATTATCAATAATTGCGGACTGATAACGGCCCGATAGCTGCATGTAATGATAAGGAAACTTGTTGTTAATTTCACTGTTTATGCTCTGACAAATATGCAAAAGAATGTGTGTGTCTGAACACGATTTGCTACAGTTCTAAAGTTTTTTTTTGAGATATAAGTAGTTATTATTGTTTTGTTATTCGCTTTGCGGAACATAACGCTGTGTTGTTTTTTGAAATAAACAAATTAATATCAAAAATTTTAAGACCCCTCCTTCCAATGTGAAATTTGAATCCATAACTATCGTGTATCATATAGAGGCCGTCGTGGCGAAATGATACGTTTATATTTCCATTTCTTCGCTCTGGTGTCGAGGTAAAGCACGCAATGCCTCCAGAATTTGGCGGAACGGAGTGTCTTAACAGTAGGTTCCCTCTGCCTATCCTGCTGTGTGCGGGATACGGGCTGTTTTTTTAACTATCATGTAGATTCAATGTATGATACGAAAAAAATAAATAATGTACATACATATTTAGGTAATTTCCCGCCCGTACATGGATATAAAAAGCGTTAACGAATAAAAAAGGCCAACGAGAGGCGTTTAAAATTTAAGCAATATAAAAGGAACTTGAAAGTCGCTCCTTCGTTCCTACGTAAAGCGAGACGAATAATATGAAAATTATTATGACCGTATTCTACCAATGCATTAAACTCGAATAGGACAACATCTAACAGTACAAGTTTCGTTCAAGAGAGAATACATCATGTTGATGTGCTGTAGAGAATCCGTAATGCGGCATTTGGCCATCATTCTCACGCCTTACGACAATTAACGCCAGGTAAGCCTGCACAGGATTTACAATCTTATTCTTTTGTTGGTAGAATTTGAAGTACTCGATATTTGGCTGTATGTGGGAAGATATTTTCCAAAATCCAAATGTTTCCAGTTCACATTCATCATAAGTCGTAGAGCACGATATGTTGCTGTTGCTGTAATTTTTATGATTGTTTATATTGCCCCTTGCTAATTTATTTCTGGTATAGAGATAGTTTCTAAGAATAATCTCGTTTTAGTGGAGAATGGAGTGACTCATCAATACCGTTATTCTGCTTATCAGTGAAAATACGAAAGAAAATATTTTATGAAGATAATTGAAAAAATATTGCGTTTTCACAATCTTTCCCGCTTGGCTTCACTTGGTAGGCGGGCGAAACCTATTGTTTCCCACTTTCCATTGATAAACGTTTAAAAAATGTCGTCCTTCACTTATAGTTCACGCAAACGAAGTCACGGCCGACCGCTAGTATTTAGTAAAGTATTTACCTGATCTCTTAAATATAGTAAAAAATGTAACAAGATATTATAATAAAATAAATACGTAGGCGGTAACAAAGACATGTGGGCGGAAGGCGTGTATCGCTGAGGTACAAACTGTCTCGAAACAATCGTTGCACGTCTTAAATTTAGTTTTTATTATTAAGTCTCATAATATTTTTTGTGGTAAACAATGTATGAGTAATTATGTATTTTTATATGAAGAGTTCAAGCTAATATATACTTAATTTACAAATTTGATGATCATAAACTTTAGTTAATGCTGTCGTGGCGCAGCGGCACAAGGGTGTGACTGTAACGCGACAGTTGCGGGTTCGATCCCCAATCGAGGAAGTGAAATATTTACTTACGTTTATATTTCCATTTCCTCGCTCTGGTGTCGAGGCAAAACGCGGCGTTGAGTTTTGCCACTCACCACGCAATGCCTCCAGAATTTGGCAGAAAATGGGGAACGGAGTGTCTTAACACTAGGTTCCCTCTGCCTACCCTGCTGTGTGCGGGATACAGCGTGAAGTTGATTGAATTTAATAAACTTAAAATCTTGTTGTAAGTTTATCTTGATATCTCGTCACTTGCATAGAGTTGTCATCCTTTCGATTTATAGCGAAGGAATAGAAAGCGCACCTGTGTCTCTACAAACACTTGTATACTGTACTTACACAGCTAAGTATTACTCTTTCATCAAAATCAAAGCTTAAAATAATGTAAGTTTTTAAAATCGACAAGTCAGTCAGTTTTTTATAATAAAAAGAACACATCATAATATTAACCGCTTTATCGACGATGGTTTAATTGATAAGTCAGCGATGTCTATCAGCTTAATTACTTAAAGAGGCTGACCCGCCTTACGAAGATGATTTATTAAGAGTGCTAAGAATCGTAAATCGATATTTCAAGATATATGTGTTCTGTATACTAAATCTCCTTTATTGAGGCCGTTGCGGCACTGTGGACTGTAAGCGTAATAGTTGCGGGTTCATTTTCTGTTCTACGGGATCTATAATTTTCATTTCCCCGCTCAGGTTAGAAGACGGGGAAACGAGTGTCTTAACTTCAGGTTCCTTCTGCTTACCCTGCTGTATATTCGATAGAGCGTAAAGTTAAAAAAATCTATTAACCTGTTTCATTTTATTATGCCCATGTAATATACATACTAAAGTTTAAGTTATTATTGCTAAAACGGTGTTGGCTAACAAGAAAAGTTACAAATATATTTTTATTATTACCAATAAACAATTAAATTTCATAAAAAAGCTTAAACTTATCAAAATAAATTAGTTCTGTTAATCGCAACCACCACCACCATACATAAGTACCAACGATACACTGCAGATAAGTTTAAACACCACCATGCGGGCCCCTAATACTTGTTTGGCGTACAAGTAACGAACTCGAATAACCTGTCGCCAGCTTCTGACTAATTTCTTTACAACACTGACGTTTTTGCGAATTTTTCTTCAGCAATTTCGGTGACGGCCATAAATAAAATTTAATTGCAACGAGTGCAAATAAGTGGGTATCACGATTTTGCATACTTTAAATAGCAATAGCTGGTTGATGCTATCTAACTTTTCTCATACTCTGAGCAAGGGAAGACACTTCCGCAGATGCTTCGTAATTAATTAAATTTTATCTTTCGGTGTAATTGAATGTATTTTTATTTGTTATTTATTAATCGTGAAGAAGCTACTTAACTATAATGACTAAAAAAATGTGCTGGTTATTAAAAAATGTGGTAGTTTTCATAAAATATTATAATTAAATTAAAAAAAAAATCTAAATACATCTTTTTATTTCAGATTACTGATGGCTAACCTTTGGAAACAAACACTTAACTACGTTCTTGTAAGTAATCATATATAAATTACGATTATGAAAAGACCTAGGATGCTTAAAGCTTTTTTGTATTTCTCACAGTCAATAAAGTATACATATCCATTATACACACACGAAAATATGCAAAGGCGTACCCTTCATACACCGCCAAATTTTTGAGACATTGCGTGTTCAGTGACGGAACTCAGTACCGTGATTTTTCTTGTTACCAAACCAAACATATGAAAACATATCATTCCCAAAAGTGGGAATCGAATCAACGACCATCGTGCTTACAGTGAGAGCTCAAGTTTATAAGTAAGAGTGCAGATTGTCTTGTTACTAGCTACTTGAAATACGAATAAATTATGTACATAGTTACTATTCCTTATGATTTTCTTTTGATATGCATTACATTAAGTTTATTGGTAACAAGAAGTCGATATGTCAAAGGCATCTATCACAGTATTATGTCATCAGCATAGTGAAGCGGGCGTTGGCATGTGATCTATGAATATTCAAACCAGTTTAAGTGAACTACGGGACAGACGGACAGACATTGGAGCATATAAAACAAAACGTTTTTGTTACATATTGAATTTTAACATCTGTTTAAAATATCTGCATAATATTAATAACTTCTTTTCTATTAAAATGCAATAAAAATCTATTTATTTGTAACACGATATCATATTTCGCATATTATGATATATATTTATTTTGTTTATGTTAACGAGTCATTAACCTTTTATTTTATTACTCTTTATATCCCAACTTTACAGCGTTAATCTAAATTAGGTTTCAAATCAGAAACTTTATTTACTTAAGATTTGTTTTTCTCTCTTTAAATAAATGTGTTGCCAGATGCTGTTTTACTAAGATATTAATATATATTTTTTAATATACGAGTACATTGGTAGTTATCAATTTTTATTATGCACTTCTACTTTGATTGTACGTGTGGTTCGGCGGTAAGTGGGAAATGGATATGCCTTAATGGGAACGGAGTGTCTTAACACTAGGTTCCCCGGTTCTCTCTGTATACCCTGGTACGTGCGGTACAGCGTGAAGCATTACATTGCATGGTAGGAACAGTAACAGAGTCACAACAGTCAATATTCCGCTCGCCGTCCAATCTGAGCCAAGTGACGGAACTCAACGCCGCGCTTTTTCTTACTAGAAGTCAAAATTTGATGTAAGCTATACTATGTTATATTAAAGAATAAAATTATAAAATTAATTTTCAATAAACTTTACAGAATATAGATAATAATCTTTTAGCAACTTTTTACTCATAAACCAGTTCGGCAAGTGTAACTAAAAATAAACTTTAGTTTCTTATTTAAACAAAATTGTATTTGACTATAATTATTATTGAATTTGTTTTCTTTTTAAATGTGGCTATATCCTAATGTCTAACCGGAGTGGACTATAGTTGTCACTGGTGTCGAGGCAAAGCGCGGCGTTGAGTTCTGCCACTCAACACGCAATGCCTCCAGAACTCGGCAGAAAA
This sequence comes from Heliconius burneyi, assembly GCA_018247715.1. Lineage (NCBI taxonomy): Eukaryota > Metazoa > Arthropoda > Insecta > Lepidoptera > Nymphalidae > Heliconius > Heliconius burneyi. Next base: position 2,261 of record DWGR01003806.1, on the reverse strand, counting down.
TGGGGATCGGAGTGTCTTAACACTAGGTTCCCTCTGTCTACCCTGCTATGTGCGGAATACAGCGTGAAGCTAAAAAAAATTAAACTTATTGTATCTTATAATATGTCTTTTGAGGCCATCGTAGCGTAATGTTACACACAGCGCGTTGCGTTGGATTATAAATGTTCGATTCCTACTTAGGAAAATGAACTATTTTGCACTGTCTGCTTTGGTAAGACAGAGTGTTCTTAATTGCACCACTCAACACACTATATCTTGAATTTAAACGGAAAATAAAGAACAGTCTTATCACTAGGTTTTCTCCGCGTACCCTGCTGTATACCTTATACAGTATAAACCTTAGAGAAAGAAGATGAGCTTAGAGAAAGAAGATGACCTTTACAAAGTTGGTGAAACTATGTGTGTTTCAAACTGTCTGTCCCAATACAAGGGCTTATTACTCAATAGGCTTAAAGACTGACTTTAATGCTCATGACCTAATGTAGTGTGCAGGCTACATCCCGCGTGGGCCGCGGTAATTGGAAGATGGGCCTTATATGAACCAACACGTGTTTATTTATATACTTTTGTTATATTATTTAAAATTTTAAAGAAGGTTTTATATGATTAGAAAACAAATTATCTTAATTTTTAAGAGTTTCTTTAGCTTAGACACTTAAATAAACTTTCAAATCAAATATTGGGAAAAGTCCTATTAAGATTTGCTTAACTTATAAACTCAACATTGTAACTTCATCTGACAATCAAATTGCTTTGTGAATTTATGAATACTAGAGAACGCTCGTTTAATAATAAACGTGGCCATTGCAACCTCTTTATAATTATATAAAAGTATTTATAACCTATTATTAAAGTAGTAGTAAGCACAATGCCTTCAGATTTTAGCGGAAAGTAGGGAACGGAAGTGTATTGATGGGAACAGAGTATTTAGGTTCCTCTATTTGCGGGATATAGCATGAAGCTAAAACAAAATTGCCAATAATTTCTGGTTTTCTTTAAGCTTGGATAAGTTGTGGTGTAGCTTATTAAGCTTACCGACTTACGAGATAAGTTATACTTAAACCGTTCTTTACTATGACCGAAATTGGCAATCATATTTCTAATAAAATTAATCAAACTGAACTGCAATATATTTCAATTAAGAGCCGTTTATTGCAGGTGGACAAGAACAAACATAAAGCGAAATTACGATGCAACTGCACAGCGTTCACTAGTGATGGTGGATAATATCGATAGGTACCACAGATATAATACAAAACGACAAATGTATAGCAGCTTTATATTTTTATAAAATAAGTAAAAACTTTTTGTTAACTAAAAACGATGTATTACTATAAAGAAGTTAGGTCATTAATTAGGGATAGTTATTCATATTTAATTTATTAATACATATGAATATATATAACAGAAGAATAAAAAAGTCGCAAAATTACCTTATATTTTCTCGATATCGATATCAAACAACAATCGATAAATTATCCACACATCGCTCTCTCGATAATTGTTCGAAACGATTTATACCCATAATGCTATCTCCCCGACGTATCCTATAATTTGAGGATTTGATCGGCTTCGCTTTCTTAGCGTAGTATACGATATTGCTACTGTTTAGTGAAGGCGGGTGAAGTCCAGTAAATATTGTTATTTGAACACAAGGGATCGCAACGTCAAATTGCTTTATGGCGAAGTGTATTTATCTTGAAATTTTAAAAATTGAAGAATGGTTCGTGTTCTCTATATAATATAGAGCTGTTATAATATAATCTATATACTCGTAATTTATAAAGTTAAATTATAATAAGTTCTTTGTAGAGCCCATTTGAGCACTGATAAATCTGAGTTTTGGAAAATTAACTCCAGGAGCAAAATAGAGGTCGAGAGACACTAAAAACTTTATCGGTGATATACTTAAAAAACTAATTATTCATAATTTTATAAAAATAGTTTTTATAGTGTGAAAGTATAATCCACGCGGGCGAAACCTCAAGCGGAAAACTAGTTAATTATTATATTTTATTATTTAGTATCAAACTAAACGAATACAGTACGCGCCGTTAAAATTATTGAATATCTAATAATTGAATAAATCAATATAAATAATAATTCATTGTTAATAATTCCTCAATGAAAACAATATATAAAAAAAAATATTGTTTATATTAATTTAATATAGCTAACTTTTTCCTTAATAAATCAATATAAATAATATTTTATAATAAATATTGATTTATTAAAGCTCTATTATTTTTCAATGTTAATAT
>DWGR01003805.1:0-11767 GCA_018247715.1 Heliconius burneyi | reverse complement strand
TTTATAGACCATTAATACAATGTCACATGGCCATTGTAAAATTATATTACCCTTTACACTCGTCCCTTTATTGTATTGGAACCCTTTGAAAATTTAGTTTTTATCACAGGTTTTTGCTCTAGTTTTTACTAAACCACAGTTACAAAATACGGCGGTGGTCATTATCTGTATTACGCAAAAAATAAAGAAGCGCTTTACTCGTAACAATTAACAGATAAAAAAGTTAAAGCAATAACTAAACGGTTGTTTTTTTGTTTGTGCAACAAAGTATTAGGCCGTCATGGTGTAGTGATACAAGCGTATGACGATTAACGCGACGGTTGTGTGTTCGATTCCTAATTAAAAAGAAATAATTTATTTTATTTTCTTTTCTCGCTCTGATAATAACGCAAAGCACGGCGTTATATTCTGACAGAAGGCGGGGAACGGAGTATCTTAATATTATGTTCCTAAGTTCCCTCTGCCTACTTTGCTATTATATATGAACTAAATAATAAATAAATAAATCAACTTCAATTTGTATACCGCACACACCAAGGAAAGCAGAGAGAACCTAGGATAAAGACACTCTGTCCCCCATTTTCTATTTATGAATTACTTTTTTTTAAAACTATGTTAAATATTTACAGCTACAGTTAAAAATATCATAAGCCAATAAAGCCAAACCAAGTAAGAAGCTTAAAATATTTTTTTATTAGTGGGAAACCATGACGTAGTCACTAGTATCTAGGCCTAAAAAGCTAATCATTTGATATTTTATATTGATACTAACAGAGTTCTTATACATTTCCCCAGTGAAAAAATACTGCTATAACTACTTACAAATATCTTCGTTTTATAAAATATTAATATCGTAAACTAGAGATATTTCTTTTTATTCAGTTTTTTTATATTGATATGGGCATTATATTATTACAGGCAGCTCAGTTTTCTTATTACTAAGTTTTAACAAAAAGTTATATTACCGCCAAACAGACAAAGTGTAAGTGCTTAATATGGTATCTTAAAATATTCTGCACTTCTTTTCTTTGTATATTTTTAGTGCATGAATGAATGTACCAACTACTGTGCGGTTAAATAAATAAACCAAGAAATGCTTGTTGTAAGTAAACAAGCATTAAATAAATAAAAGTTGTAATCAAATGCACATTTGATGAAGAAATGACTAAGATACTAAGTTAAGACTAAAAAACTAAGTTAGTTACTTTTTTAACTGTATAGGTAGGTACCCTATGTCTCAAGAATATTTTACAAATACCTTATCAAATTCTCTGTTAATAATAAATCTATAGTATATTATAAATTTGTAGAAAAAAATACTCATATTATCATAGAATCTAAGAATTATACTGCGTAAATTTATTGTAGTATTTAAGTAAAAACTGAAAAGATAAAAGCAAAAAAATAATTTATAAGTTACTTAAATTTTAAATAACATAAATTTTATAATACAATAGTAAAACGTTTTTCTTGATGTGTGCCTTATTATAAATTACGTTTAACTTCATTTTATTTTTGAAATTATTGTTCTTTATATATGTTTTCAAACCAGCTGTACCTACTGCACAGGTAGGTTTGAAAACACTATAAGTAAAATTATTAGTTTTTTGTTTTTTTTTTATACTTAAGGAAACAACGACAATATATAATTATATGTAATAAAATTGATTATATTTAATATTTATTTCTACGCGCTAACAATTTTTATTCAATAAATAATAAATTTATTATAAATGTTAACATTTATTTATTTAATATTTTACATACAACAGAATTTATATAACATTTTTTATAAATTATGTAACGTATAAAATATAAAGTATTGGTAGTGTGCTTAGAAAGAATGGAGATAATTTGACAATGTGTGCGTGGTTAGACTTCTTAGTTCTGCCATTCGATAACAGATGGCGTTGTACGCATGTTAACTGAACGGTATCGTAGAGTTTTTGATCATTAATTTATTTTTCTATAGTGAATTTTGTGTGTTTTTATGTAAAATAATTATAATAATCGATGTTAATTTTATTAAAATTGGCTATATAATGTAACTATACATTTTTGCTAATATACTAAATTTGTTTAAAAAGCTTGTATTTTGAAAAAAGTATTTGATAAATTCAATTATTGCAGTCTATTTTATTTTAATATTAATTAAAAAATAATATATATTCAATGCTGCCAATGCTTCTAGCGGATTTTGATTGAACTAAGCGGTAATGCCTTACAACAACATAGCTTTAGGCTCGGAGCTTATAAGCAGCTGTAACACTTAATACAGTCGCAATAAGAATAACAATCGAATCACTTTCTTCGACACTTACGACGTTATGCTATGACAATATTATAATGTGTTTCGTTCCTTTTACGGTGTAGTAAATTGTTTTGGCGCCATGTTTAGGTCCAAGAACGCTATGATACAAGATAGAGATAAATCCAAACTTTCATAACAAGTTATAAGTTACCTAGTAAAAACTTATTGTTTGTTTATATTTTTTTTTCACGCAACCGCTATGAAGTGAATTAATAAGCATAGTGTCCACTTATTGCCTATATATTTTTTATATTAATTCGAAACCAAATTTGAAGCCCACAACTGTAACTTCGGCGTTGAGTTCCGCCACTCGATGAAATATATCCATAATTCAAAAGAAGTGGGGAACGGAAATGTCTTAATGGGAACGGAGTATCTTAAGTAGGTTCTTAAGCTTAAATAAAACTGTACAGTACAGTCACAAACCTACTTGCCAATTATATCATTAGATGGAAGAGGACCATTACTTCATTTTTTAAATAATAAATCTTTATAAGCTCTACGTGTTAAAGTATTATTATATATATTTTAAAATATAATACTACATAATATGTGTAGCTATGCATTATTATATGGTTATGGAAATTTGTTTCTGTTTGTCTGCTATTATTAGCAGTATGTATATACTGTTACATTTAAAAATAAATAAAACACTACTTTTGAATTTGGGATCTTTTTACTCTCTTTAATTTTATTTTCTTATTTTCGCGCCTACATATTATATAATATTCTGTGATATAAAAATGGCGTGGAGTGATAGCGAAAACCGAATCACAATGCGCGCAATTCGGTTGTGTGTACAAGAATATCAAAGCAGTAAGGGAAAAAACGCGAAAAAATCCCGTCCGAAAATAAAAGATTTTATCTCGGGAGATGAAAATAGCACTAAGAAACATCTCGCATGAGGTCATTTTTTCATTGATAATTTATGGAAATAATTTACAGAGAAGAAAAATTTTAAAATCTAGAAATATTTAAAAAAATAAAATGACCGTAGTTATGGTGAAAACTCTAAAGGAGCTTCCCAATTACTCAACAACAGAGTACAACGTGAGGCTTCCGGCTTCAGTGATGCTTACATAGGCTATAGCTAACTATGAAGGAGTGATTACTTTATATTATTGAGAAAAAGGTATCGAAACATAGGAACAAGTATATCAAGATACTATTCTTGAGAAGGTAGTCAGTAGCCCTGCAAAAATACCATTTTTAATATCTAAGAATGGCCTTTTTAGCAAAACTTGTCCCGGGTCATAAAGCTCGACTCAGATCTTGGTAAGAAACAAACGTTCCGAACTTCTCTAGAGCTGATGACTGGCCATCATCTAGTCCTCATCTTATTCCAGTGGATTATGATTAATGATCAGTCTTAGAGAGTAAGGCTTGCTCTGAATCTGAACGTCATGACAGTCCCTAAAACAGATCATACGGTTATGAAAAACTTTCCTACAGAAATTGTACGTGCTGCTTATTAACTGATCGTTTAAAGTACTGTATCACAACCAATGGAGACCGCTTCGAATAAACTTTATATATTTTTAATAGTTTTAGATAATTATAATACATTAAACTATTGTAATAGGAATAAATAAAATTTAAAAATTTGATTTTCTTTGTAATAATATTTATAGCAAGACTAAGTGAATATACAAAACTCTTCTGTTTCCGTATGACTGACGGAAAACGTGCAGACGAGACTACTAGACTTTAAAAATTGAAATTTGGCATGATTATCGGTTAGGGAGAGTAAGTGTAACAATAAGAAAGGACTTCTTGAAGAAGAAATTCTTAGTGGAACGGAGAAGAACGAGTTTTGTCCATTTTCCGTCTTAATCCATTAAGAGCCAGTAAGTAAAAAAAAAACGCGCACAAACACGAAAAAAATATTTCTTTATAACTTTTAGGAAAATGGTGTTCCCACAAACAAAAACAAGAGAGTCGCGCAGACGCAGGGTGACAAATATTTTCAACAAAACGTATTTTTAATATTTTATGCGTAGTATTATGTGCATACATTAAGAATAACATGAAAACTATTTTATGTTAGTATAGTAAGTAGTAAGATAGATATAGAGAACCAATTGTCTTAACACTAGGTTCCCTCTGTTAATCCTGCTATTTGCGTTTGCTTGAATTTTATGTATTTTTAATATTCGATGAGACTTTCAAATGGACTTTCAACGAGATATCTAAAGTTAATTTCCAGAATTTCAAATATTATAAATTTTTATCTATCACCTGGAATGTGTCTGTGTGGTCTACCAGTGAATTTTCTTAAAATATTTACTTATATTTATACAAAAGGCACCGTGGAACCTAGACGAAACCTACCAAAGGCATAATTATGTTTTTATTAATACATAAGATGTAAAGATAATAATAGCTTGTATGTTTTGTAATTTACAACTTGCTTTATCAATGCTATTAGTACAGATGCGTGTTTAAAATAAAATTCTGCGATCTATGTCATATATTCATTTCGATCTATTAAAGTGAACTTTAGTACTGTCCAAGATTATTTGAAAAGAAAATTCAACAATTTTAAAATGCTTGCCAAAGTTTAATTGAATACAAACTGTGTATTGTATAGGTCACTATAGTTTTCATACTAATAATTGTTACCCAAGTTTATTAGAAATAAACTTAATAGCACTATAATAAATAAAATAACATATAAAAATAAAAAACTTGAGTAGACCAGTGCTGATCTAATCAGATTTCTAAAGCCTATATTCAGGCTCTATAATATATATGATTTAAAATGACTCCTGACTGTGTGTCATTTCTTCAGGAAAACTTTTTAAAATAAAATAAAATAAAAGTAGAAATTGCGGTGCAGGGGCACAGACAATGTAAACGAGACAGGTTGCGGGTTCGATTCAATTGCAATAGAGGAGGTAAAATATTTAATATTTTCATTTTCCTCACTCTGGTAATTCCAGTCCGCTCGACGGCCGCAATTCTAGGTTTGAGTTCCGTAGGAGGCGCTCTTACAGTCGTCGATTTCCTCACAGGCAGCCAGTTAGTGCTTGCATTTCTTCAGTGACAGAGTACCCTCTTCCCTACCCAATCGGTGTCGCTGTAAATGCCAATAGGGCTAACAGCATTAACCTCATGTTCAAAAAAACACTCCCAGGCTCTGGAATTCCCTCTCTCTACCTTGCTATACGGTTTACAGCGTAAAGCTAAAAAAATCAGAGAGTGTGTGTCGAATGTCTAAGGATTCGACTACAGCGATTATAGCAGAATTCTGAATAAAAAAATTGTTTCCGACAAAACTCAAAGCTTACGTTTACAAATTAAATATAAAGTATATTTATTATTATTTTTGTATATAAATATATTATCTTATTTTACACCTAAGTCTTAAGATAAAGTCCTACTAACTTTTAATAATTTAAACTTACTAAAGAGTATTCTTAAATTCAAATTCAAAATATTCTGTATTCAAATAAACTAATGTAAGCACTTTGAATCGTCGAGTGAACATATAAACAAAAAGCTATCACCGGTTCGGAAGGCAGTTCTGCTGAGAAGAGCCGGCAAGAAACATAACAGTTGCTCTTTTCAAAAGTCAATGGTATAATTTAATTATTTCATTAGCTGGCAGCTATCCTGCATGACATTCAATAGATATGAATTCCACACATGTTTATCCTCTAAATATTTTTGAAGTGTAATAATAAGCTTTACAGTTACTTTAAAATTTGGTAGTGGCAAATTAAGAATACACTGTGGACTTTTATTTAAAGAAATGAATACATTTTTTCAGGGTTTTAATGTCTTATTAGAATGTGTGTTATGCTAGCAAGTTTTCACCTCCAAATGTGACGAACTGAGTTCTGAATTTTAATATTAATTATGTTACAATTTTACTTAAAAAGCACATTAGGTATATGCTGGAGCTACAAAAACAATGCAAGTCAGTAGTTCTTGTGCTAGATAAGCGCGTGTATCCAAGCTATTTAACTTTTCGTTTATTTATATAACTTTCATAACTTTAAATAATATGCTTAAAACTTATAAATAATATGTTTAAAATATATTTCATAGTTTTTATTGTCAGTATAATAATTGCTCATAATTTTTCTCCTGTAATCTTATTTGAACAATATCTATATACTTAATAGCTCAATACCGATCTTCAAAATTAGTCATTTATATCTTTAAAAATGGGAGGACTTTGCGTGATTCAAGAAAATGATGATCTGGTGGAACAACCTTAAAAAATTTTTTTTTTGCTTATTTCTGTGTTAAAAAAAATTAAATGAAAAAAACATGTTTTAACACATATTAAAATATAACAAATGTATTTTTTTTAAAATAAGCCATATCTCTTAGATAACGCGCATGTCAGCTACATATTCTCTTTACTCGTATGTAGATATACATTATCTGAAGAACTATGATTTTTCATATTTAAACTAAGTATACCTAGATATTATTATAATCATAATATGTATAATTTGGTATATGATTTAGACGTTGTCGCGGCGCAGACTCATGCGAGTCTAAATGCGATGGCCGTAGGTTTGATATCCACTCTGGGAAATAAAATATAAAAAAATCACTTTTCTCTGTTGAAGAGGTAGATAAATCGTGAGGCTAAGTTCCGCCACTCAATACACAATGTCTTAGAAAGTCAACGCAAAGCAGAGAAAAGAGTGCCAAATAGATACAGAATGAAGCTTAAGCAGCGAGAATTAAGAGAGTTTAGAATTATTATAAAGACTTCGATTCTACGGTAACACGAGTCACAGAATATCTATTCCAACTTAGATACATAAAGGCTAGTTTTTCCAATCTAAAAAACTAAAATATTATTTAAGGCTAAGCTTATAACCATTTGTGTGTAGAGTTAAAATTATTAATGGATAAGATTGCTAGCAATTAACTAAGTTTAATATTTATAAGTAAAATAATAGACGCTATAAAACATTTATAAAAGATTAACCATTTGTTTGCTATGCTTTTTTGATTAAGTTAAAATAAGCCCTAGCACGATTGCTCCTGCTTTTATTTTAACGAAATTATCATATTATATTAAAAACCCAGTGAGGCCAATCGTATGGCAAATACCCAAGCGTGTGACAGGTTGTAAATTCGATTCTTACCCGAGGAAAAGAAAAATTATATAACTATTTTAATTTCTTCGCTGTAGTGTCGAGACAAAGCGCGGCGTTTGACAGACAGAACTCTGCCTGTCGGCGCAATGCCTCCAGGCATTCGGCGGAATATGGGGAACGGAGGGTATTACTACAAGGTTTCTTCTGCCTACCCGGCTGTGTATAGATACAGCTAAAAATAACAACAAACTGCCAACAAACAACAAGCCCCCACCAAACTGACAACTCTAGAAGCAAAAGTGGCAAAAACTAAGAAGAATACAGCTTGAAAATATGTAAATCCGCCTCAGTAATTACTATGTCTAAACCTACAATCGCTATAATTTATAACTAAATAAGCCTTTTAATTACAGTTAAACTACTATTTAAGTAAGCCGCTTTACGTTTATATCAAATTTTAATGTTCTTTTTGTACGCATTAACCTATCGTGCTTTAATAATTTGCATATAGCTACATTACGCCCGTGCAATCTACAAGGTATATAGATTACATTTTAACCTGTGTTTATTGAACCGAATCAAGTTAATTTTAGTATGTAGTATTTGAAAATTAAGTATTCACTTATAAAACATCTAAAGTATAAGTAATCATTACTAAACATAAAACAAATAAAACAATAAGGTGCCAATATTGTGGTGTTCGAATTTATGAGAAGGAACGTGTGAGGCCAAATTCTATTTCCCTGGTCTGATAAGAGAAAGCTAATTTGGATTTTTCTATTTCGAACGCCATACGCCAACTGAAGAAAAATACTTTGGTATTATAATTTAACTATTGAAACCTGTTTTTTTTTAAGATTTTTTAGCTAGGGACTTATCAAACGAATGAAAATCACTTATTGTAATTTATTATATTATAATACTTTAATTTACTCACTCGATATTTTTTTATCATACACAAAGAAAAATATATAATAATGTTAATAAAATATACAGAATTTTTTAATAAAATCAGATCCTTGAACAGAATAATTTTTTGCTACTTCTACATATTAGTAGGTCATATATATTTTTTAAAATACTCAAGTGTACAAACATACAACCTCTTTATTTGTAATTGAGTTTGTAATAATCTTTTCTTACTTATCACTCATCTTACAGCGGTAACAATTCAATCGTTACCATATGTTGAGATAATCTATCGATCTCTAATTAGGTACATATAATAATGATTGAATGTTCAAATTCTACTAAAAAGCATGGCGAAATATTTGTATTTTAAAAACAAATAGAGATATCAGGAAGTATGTTAGACAATTAGTTAAGTTGAAAGTTAAGGGGGGAAGCCCCTTATTTACATATCTGGGAAATAAATCAAAAAAGAAAACGTTCATAAAGTGCAAACAAAATATTTCTGTGTCCTTGCTTCCTATCTAAATTACAGGGATAGTTAAAATTATTAATTTAATTACATAAAATTTTCTAGAAACCCTACTTTTTTATAATCAATAATTAAGAAGGTACACTATAAAATAATAATGAAGAATTAATTTTTTTTGTTACTGCATCTTATAATCTTTTACTACCTAGAGAAGCAAGGTGTTACATTTACCATTTTAGCAAGGAGATCTAGCTATTGAAATAAAAAAAAATGGAGACAATATGCAACAGAATAGCATACATATAGAAAGTAATTTAATAACAAATATTTCTTAAAGATACTTTCTTTTATATTTGTTATAATATGAATGAGCAAGCAAAGTCAATATAGATTTTTACTTATGAAAGAAAATAAATATAGAGAGCAATAAGTTTGATGTGATATTTTATCTAGTTCCATATTTTATACCAATTATGATTAGTTTAATCTTAAGGATCATTGTAAATAAAATAATATATTAACAAGGCAAATGTGGGATAGATACATTTTATAACAAACAAAAGCTTCTTAGATGCTCTACATAGAGGCATAGATAGATACCTACTAACCGTGATAACTAAAATTAATAATTGAAAGTTTTGTAAGAAATTGGTAAAATTTATCTGGAAGCATCAATGCACATTTAGTCTGTACAGTAAATTTGTAGGGACAGAATAAAATGTATTATGCAAAACAATAATCCCCTGTTTTTAAAGATGTTCACATAGTTTATTTTTAGTTAAGTTTTATATTATTATCCATGTGGATATTCTATGTCTTAGGAGTGGAAGATATCTGTAGCATTGCATTTTTTTAATAGTTGAAAGTGTTTTTTACGACGAAAATGGATTTGGCATTTTACACTTACTTATGAATATTAGGCATAAGGGTGCATTACAGGGATTAGGATCCAAAAGTATGGATTTCAGTCATAATTGTCATAATATGGGAGTAGGTACTATTAATATTGTTTCACGCTTTATAAAAATAAAATAAAAGCACCGACCTACCAACCTATTATACTATTTTTGTATCAAAATATAAATGTGATAAAACATAGTGTGTTGAATTCTAAAAAGCTTACATTATAAAACATCAATCAATATAAATATTTCACGAAACTTATTGAAATTAAAAGATATTGCTTCAAAAAATCATACCAATATCTCACTATAAATGTAATGAACTGAGAATGACGGCGCCCCGCCTATTCCATCATGGTGGTAAAACTTAGCATCTCAAACTGTCGCAACTAACGTATATCTGTTTATCTCTCACCGAATGAGATATCTTTATAAAAAACTAAATGCATCTGAGGGAGATAATGGGATGCGCGAGTGAGATAGCTATCTTTCCAGGTACCTCTGAGCAGCATTGAATGATCCGAATTGAAGAGTTGAGTAAGATTGCAGACAATGCAACTGCAACCTTATGTTAAAAGCTAGAGAGCTCTATTTTAAATGCACAGATGCGCAATTCTATCACTCTATAGTGGCCGGTTAGAAGAGATAAGGTATATATAAAATTCATAAGTTGGACTAGGAAGAAATATAAATGGATTATACGAGAGTAGTAAAGTTTTCGAGGAGTGCTACGAAAGTTAAAGATAGTTATGAAAGATGGCGTTAGTAGTAAAAATATGTTGCATGAAAATAATTATTATCCAGTTTTTCAGCTTTTAGAACTATTTTACAAATATATTAGTGTATTGTATAACATATAATAAATATATTATATATTATCTAATTGAAAAATTAAACTCCTGGCAAACAAGTCCATAAAATAAATTAAACAAAATAATAGTAAAAAATAATATATATAATAATATTATAATAAATTTCCTAACCCTAGGGTTGTATGGTAGAAATCACTGATTAATGATAAGACATTGTTTAGGACATCAATTGTTTATTTTGTTTTTTATATAGTTTTCTTTTCCTAAGCCTCATTAGGAAAAAGATTTCAATTCCTCCATTGTGCACAATAAAGTGTAAATAAATAAATGAAACATTTAATTTCAAGTTTAATTTGTCATATGAATACCGAAACATTATATAATATATGTTATATATTAAACACAAAAAACCTACCAGATTTAGTGTGCTAGCAGTTAGAAAATCTTAGCTATATTTGTGTTTACAACGCTTTACATATTATGTTGAAAACCTGTAGATACAGTGACTGTCCAGTTTTATGCAAATATACTAGGTAAACTGTACATTTTACGATTCAAAAATTTAGAAGTGCTAAGAACTTTCATGCGCTTTACCTATAATTTAAAGATACTTAAGGCTTGAGCCATAGTTGGTTCTTTTATAGTGTCTTATATATTCATTCATGATTCCATTTAAGGAAGTTATAGACTACTAAATTTAATAGACAATTACGTATATGTGGTATTCTTCTTAAGTGAAAAAGATCAGTCACTCTAGCTGCGTAGACATAGAGGCTATTGTTTAATCATGTTAACATAATTAGCCTATTTTTTGAAAATAAATATTGTTTTAAGAGCATAAAAGCATTTTTGACTTGTATCTTATTTATTTGTAGGTATGTACTACATAAATATATATCTAAATATATATGTTAATTAAGCAGATCTTCAACTGAATCAAACAAGAATTCTTTCAAACTCCAGCTTTGTTGAGAACATAACAATTTGCGACTAAAAGTGACGAAGATCTTATCACACTCATGAGACACAAAAAGCTGAGTAAAAACAAAACTTTGCAATTGTTTTGTACCGACTTGTTCTTTTGTTATGTTAAACACTTACACCCAATACAAACTCATGGAGAGATACTAAATAAAATATTTAAATTAAGTTTTTGCTATCTACTTTTGTATTATAAGGATAAATATTCAAAATCTTACTTACATTTGTTTGGGGGCTGGCAAACGTCAAACTTGTTGGAAAACACATCGCGTGCCACCGCGTCGGCGTGACGCCGCGTCCACGCGACACAAGCT
>DWGR01003804.1:0-11768 GCA_018247715.1 Heliconius burneyi | reverse complement strand
AGGAATAACTGTAGTCTCGGAAATTTTATAACTCTTGATACTACAATTTTTTCACGTTTCAGTTTATAAATTCAATCAGTAAAGTTACTAGGAATGTAATTTTGATATTTTATACTTTAAAGAACTATTGAGTTTCTATTCCATTAGGTCTTTCTATTTATGCCTATACGAGGTTTTTTTTTCAAATTCTAGGAAATTAATTTTAGTTTCTAAAAAATCAAAATTAAATCAGCTTTACGCTATATCCTTCACACAGTAGGGTAGGCAGAGGGAACCTAGTGTTAAGACACTCTCTTCCCCACTTTCTGCGGAATTTCTAGAGGCATTGCGTGTTGAGTGGCAGAACTCAACGCCACGCTTTACGTAAATAAATATGTCACTACCTCGAATGGTGATCGAACCCACAATCGTCGCGTTACAGTCACACCTTTGTGCCACTGCGCCACGACAGCTTCATTTCAGTTTTTATCCTTCCAATACTATATAAAAACTTTTTCCAGGCGGCTGTCTTAATGGCTCATCCGCTGGCAAGCGTCGTATCGCTGACAACATCGGGGCCCATATGACAGCATCATTTTTTGTGAACCACGAGAAGGAGTCCACTAATCTCGACCGTGATTTATTAGTGTTGCTGAGTGCCGGCGCGACAGTTGTGGCTGTATGCGTCGTTATAGTATTATTAAGGGTAAGTTGACCTAAGGGTGAGCTCTTTATATAAACATATGCTATAGCATAGTCTAAATATGCATCTATTTTCTGGGTTTTATGAAGTGCTAAAAACGACCTGATAGCGGCTTCGCCCGCTTAATTTGTTTTTATATTATAGCCAAATTAAATAAAATATTTATAATAAATGTAGTTTGTGTTATTCTGCCGTGTGAATTATGTTATTGCAAAATTTCATCTGAATTCGTTCTGTAGTTTTTGTGTAAAAGTAGAACAAACATACATCCTCACACACTATCACTTTTATAATGTTAGTAAGATAAGAAGATAATGGTTCACCCTGTACGTGTCTTAGTGTCTGTAACAATGTGTGTTAGATTTCTGGTGCTTGTTTTTATTTACCCGCCCTAATAGAACTTCGTTTGCGGTACGGAGTGGAGTGTCTTAATTCTAAACTCATCCTCAAGACAAAAGAAGACGAACAGAACATTTAAAAACTTACTGCTTTATATTTCACTTAATTTTAATGATTCTGATGATGCGTGCAACTGTAAACGCGACAGGTTGTCGGTTCGATTTCGACGATGAACTACGGCGTTAATTTCCGCCACTGAACACGAAATGACACCAGAATTTTGCAGATAGTCAGGAACGGCAGTGTCTTAATGGGAACAGAGTGGGAAATACAACGGGAAGCTATAAAAATATTATAATTATGTTTTGAACATGCACGCTACTTATGTCAGTTCATTCATCGACTAGAATAGGATAACTAAATACCTAATAGCTCATAATTAATATGAGAGCAGGGTAGCTGATGACCAACTTAATTGATTTAAGCTGTTCAGTAATGGTATAATGGCATCAAGCGTAAGAGGAATTTTAATAAAATTATATTTTTTGTCATGTTTACTTGGAGATTGTATGTTTAAATATTTGACAGAGGCTTAATTTATTGCCTTCACGTTGTATAATGTAGTGGAGTAGGGAGAGGGAGCCTAGTGTTAAGACACTCTGCTTCCCAGTTTCCAGTGTTCCGGAATTCTGGATGTAGTGAATGGCGGAACTCAACGACGTCTTTTGCATCAACGTAAGAGCGTTACAACGAAAATATTTAATTTTCTCGTGAGGGAATTCCACCTACAACCTTTGTTAGTTGTGTTTGTAATTATTCTTATAATCTAACAAATAAATTTACTTCTTGTTGACAGTTAACAAAAAGACGGAAGCACCCAACGCCATTCCCCAGAACTGTCTATTCTCAGCTAACATCAATAGACGAAGATTATACTTCTGTCAGTTTGTCCAGCACCACGCTGAGGGTAAAGCCGAATGAGGTCCTGACCTCAACTCTATCTGAACCAACATAGCAATTTAAACCTTAAGTCAATATATATTTAGTATTAATTTACACTGCAGACTGATATGTAGATGTGTCTATAGGTTTTATTGTGTATATAAAATAACGATTTCGTAAAGGCCCTAATTATTTTTGAAACGGTCGGTTAAATTGACCAAGTAAATGGAAGTTATGTGTTTTGCTTATTAATACGGTTGAAAGGTAAAAATTGATAATTGCTTAATTTCTTTGTGAAAGTATTATATCTATAATAACTATAACTTTTGTCATTTTTTTTAATTCAGAGTGACTGGATATTTAGGATGAATACGTTTTGTTTATTTATTTTGTCAGATTTATGTCATTTTATCTTTATTTAATAACTAAAAAATATATAATAATTTTAATTTAAAACAGTAAAGTAACGGTCATTCGGTACAACGTCAATTTAAATGATATGTAATTAAACAAAATTCAATGAAATATAATTTACTTCAACATTTCTGATATTAAAGAGTATAATTTATGTAATATTTCATTATCTTTTTAATTATGTTCCGACTTGGAACATAAGAGGGGATGTAAAAAGCTAATATTTTCAGCGGAGGCCGTGCGAAATTACATTTTGAAAGGTGTACCAAAGATTACTTTTATTTATTTATTTTTAGGCCAGTCGTGGCGCTGGAGCACAAAGTGTAAACGGTAAGCGCGACTGGTTGTGGGTTCGATCCCCACTCGAAGAAATATAGAAAATACAAATTTATATTTCAATTTCTTTGATGTGGTGTCAAGGTAAAGCACAGCGTTGAGTTTTGCCACTCAACACGGAATGACTACAGAATTCGGTGGAGAGGAGAGCAGAGTGTCTTAACACTAGGTTTCTTGCCTGGCTTCTCTGCTGTGTGCGAGATAAAGCTGGTTTCATTTAGTTTTTTATTTTTTACAATATTAATTTTTCTTACGATCTCAGTTGTGTGTAGCTACTTATTTTTATTGTTAGAATTATTTTAATTTATAAACTTATTCTACTAGAAAGAACTTTTTTAGCCGCAAATATTGAGTTCAAGTTATATTACTTTTTACTAGATGGAAAATATTGTATTTAATCTACAAATATTGATATGAGACAGATTAAAAAGGAGACATTATTGATAACAGTAATGTCTAATAAATCTAACATTAGATTTTCAACTATTATATTATAATACTTCATCCAACACAATACCTTAACGCGGCGTTGAGTTTCGCCACTGAAGACGAAATTGGATAACATAGTGTTTTAACACTAGACTTCCCTCTCTAGTAATTTTGAGTGAGGAAAAGTATTTGACCTTTTATTATATCAATATTTGTAGTAGCACTTTCATATAAAATTATAACGCGGTGTATATAGAATAAATAATTTACATTATAATACGCATTTAGTTGGCATTCTGTACATATGTAAATAATTACAATGTAAATATATTGATGGTTTTTATGACGAGCATGTGTTTGTATTATTTCACCCGAAACCAGTTATTTCAATATTTAAGTGTTGTTTGAACAGGTGACGCAGTCGTGGCGCAGTGGTTTGACTGGGAATGCTGTAGTTTTGCGTTTGATTTTCAATCGATAGCATGAGTTTTGTTCTCGTTGGTATTAATACAAAGCGCGGCACTAAGTTTTGCCACCTAACGCGCAAAGTCTTGAAAATTAGGCGGAAAATTGGATATAGAGTGTCTTAGCACTGACTTTCCTCTGCCTATCTTGCCGTGTGTGGGATATAACGTGAGGCTAAAAAAGTAAATAAGTTTATCTCATTATATAAAAATTTTAAAAACCATGTATTCGAACATAGAAATACACATAGGGATTCAGTGGAACAGTTTGACTATAGACGTGATTATTTTCATTTCCCTGCTTTGGTATAAGAAACACGACGTTGAGTTCCGCCACTCGCAATTATTCGGCAGTAGTCTTTTAATACAGAGTCTCTGACTTCCCGATTATGCGGGAAAAGGAGAAAAGAAACTTTACAACTATTAAAATACATACCAAAATTATAAGCTATCTTCACGACAACACTGAGCATCAATTTATATCTAAAAGGCAAAACACTCAAAAACATTGAATTTCACACAAAAAAAACAACAAAACAAACTCCAAAGATTGGACACCATAAACAACGTGAAGTTTTGACAGGTGAGTCCTCGAACCGAACAAATGCTTGGGGGATGATAAATGAAGAACCCCCCGAGACCCCAAGTTGAGGTGACAGATGGCCGAACGTAAATATTTGAGTATCTAATCTATTATTATAAGGAATTATTAATTATATTGTTTTTCATAATTAATATCGAAATATAATGGAAGTAGGTATTGGTATTAATGCACCATCTTACATTGAACATACATACATACATTTGTACTTGGTGCAGGACAATAAAATTCTCTTTAAAAATGATATAAATAATTTTGCTAAGAAAATTTTTCAATTTGCAAAAACCCCCGATGAACAAGTCTCTCGATTAAAAAACACATACACACAGAGAGACACGTCATACACACAGGCACGCAAATTTATAACTTTTGCGTCGTGGGTAAAAGAGGTACTAGTTCTATCGTGCTGTTCTTTTTGTCCCATCATGACCACATGCTATCTTATTCTTATTCTCATTGTAGCACTAAATAAAGAGATGCTTCCAGGATTTTTTTTTGTTTTGTGAAAATGCGTGTTTTCAAGTGATTAGAAAACCCGTTTGAAACCCAAACGGGTTTTCTTACAATTGCAGTTAAATGGTACTGGACTAATGGACTGGCCGTCGATATTACAGACGGTTTTATGACTGAGTACCCACCTCTTTAACATGTCCTTTATGGTGAAAATAAGCCAATGAGAGACATGCTACACCAGTTTTAAAACAGTTCTAGATTCATTTCCCCCTGGATCTGGTAAAGCAAGTTAATTCCCGCCACTAAACTTGCAATATCTCAAAATTGTGAGAAAAATGTAGAACAGAGTAATTTAACACACTATTTATATTTTTCTATAAAAGAGATGAGAAAAGTAATTGTTATTAGGTATATCCTTCTTTTCTTACTGACGTCATCATAATGCAATGGGGATAAATAACTATATGTTTCAAGTCATCTTATAGGGAGATTCCTTTCCTGATTAGCCAAAGTGTAGCGCTTTCGCTGCATATGCCAAAACATGATAGATGCTTATTACATACATTACTTCAGCCTCAAGCTGTACCCTAGATGCAGCAGGGTAGACAGAGAGTGCCAAGAGTGTAGATACTCCGCTTTTTATTGCATTTGAATGAATCTGCACGTTAAGTCTAGAACATAATTTAAAGCTAAGCATATATTTACCTAAGTATCCTTTCAAGTAAGTATAATGTACAAACTAATATTAAAGCACTTGCATATAATGCTTTGACTAAACGATTTATCGATTATACGTAAATTATGCACGTGACTGTAGTCGTTAAGTAGAAAATGGGCCGTACTGGTGTCGGTCGATATCATCGCTGAAATATTTTATTTACGATAATTTCTGGCTTCGGAGTAGAAAATTACATAAGGCTGTATTACATATTCAAACACGGGGTTGTAAATAAAAATCAAATATTTTGACAGTCATTATACCAATTGTCATTAATAATTTCAATCTATAATCATAGATGCCACTCGAGAAGCAGATGCACAAACAAGAGCGTGAGTACAGATGTGACGGGTTGTGGGTTCTATTCTCACTCGAGGAAATCAAAATATTTAATATTTTCATTTCTATGCTCCGACCTACTTGCTATGTGCGGGATACTGCGTGAAGCTAAAAAAAATATTCACCATGCGCTTCAATTCTAGAGATATTGCGTGTAAAGTATGTTATCAAACGACGCTGCGCCTTGTCTCGTTACCAGAGAGGAGACGTGGAAATAGTATCATCCATTAGAATCGAACCCACAACCGTCGAGTGTACAACCAGAAATTTGGGCTAAATTATGTATATTTAAAAAACATTTTCACTTTAAGTAAGATTAAGTATTGCTACTTCCCTAATTATTAGACGTGAGAAATAAAAAGAAAACTACCCTCTTTTTTAACTGTAACCAAAAAACGTTTATGATTAGACAATTTACAATCTCATATAAGGTGAATATAATCTATATAATACTGATATGAAGTCTTATATTCATTACTGAGTACAATAATATGCCGCAGCACTTAAAAATGAGGACATTAGCGGCGCGACAATAAAAACAGATTACCGCCCCTGACAATAATACGTAACTTATGGAACACACGGGTCTTGGAAATAGAAATCTAAATATGATTTGAGGTATATTCCACACGGAAGGGAGAGAATCTGGTGTTAGGACACTCTTTTCTCTGCTTTTGTTAAACATCTTAGTAGAGTATTATTAAATAAAAAAAAGTAGAAGAGATTTTTTTGAATTTTATTCTATCGTTATCGTTTGAACACATTTTCTTTTTGTGTTTAATTTTCGATATTGTGCATGGAAGACACTAGATATGAAAAATATTATCCGTAGCATGTAATAATAAAACCGAAATCAATTATATTTTTATCTGTTTGTCTGTGTGTTTGTTGATGGTCTCAAAAACTGCTTAACCAATTATTGCAGTTTCCACTTATTATTTGTTTTATTTCAATTTGTTAAAAAACAAAAAAGGTGTATCATTTTTAAGAATGCTGTCTGACAAAATTAATATAAATAACTATTTGTTGAATTGGCTGAAACTATATTTTTCAATATAAATATTCTTATAAGAAAACGAAAATAATGCAGATCATTTGTATATTCCAAGCGGGCGAAGCCGCCAGCTGGTCGCTAATAAAGAAATATAAAATTATTCTGTGACTTCTAACGTTTTTACTAGCCGTGTGTATAATCACAACACTCGAGATAAACACTGTCGCATCCAAAAATACATCTTCTGGAAAGGAACAAACGCTGTGGAGAAAATGAGCCTGTATTTCCTTTGCTTTCCGATGAATGGAGCATATTATGGAGTCACATTTTACGCCGCTGTTACATTTTGCTGCATTTTGGTACTTACTATGGAATAGCAGTTTGTTGTAAGCAAAGAAATTTCTTAACAACAGGTTGTGGGTTCGATTCCTGTCAGTGGAAATGAGATATTACATATTCTCAATTTTTAAAATATTTTTTGTAGTAATTTACTTGGCTTGTGATGACCGTTGAATACCTTACAAAATCAATATCATTAATATACCTAATAAGTGGATATACTAAAAATATCATTATTATATTTATGGGTTCGAACGTAATTCCGAGGAATGATTTTACTTAAATATTTTTTACTACCGCTTGGCGCGCACGGATAAGTTTCGCCACTCTATATGCAATGTCCCAAATTCGGGCTGAGAGTGGGCCACCGTCTGCCTTGTTAGTATATTCTTTCTATTTGCAAAAATATACGAAATACATAATTATATATATATATATATATATATATATATATATATATATATATATTATATTGAGGGAATTAATTACTATTAATTAATACTCTCTTTTCTTCTCTCTTGCTCCAAGAGTGAACTTGAACAGAGTATCATTAGGTAGATACTTATTTAGGTAGGGACGTATCAGGGTAAACAGAAGGTTTACCCTGATACGTCCAAGATACAGCGTGAAAATGATTTTAATTATTTAATTTTAGAAAATAATATTACATTAGTATTAGAACTGGCTACAATGGCGTGCAAGGGGCGGTACAAAAAATATTTTCAACTGCGCCACATCGCGTCTGTATCATTAGAGTGATTTATGATGTATAATAATGACATGACTTTAAAAGCAATATACAAGCGCAGTAATTTCTTTCCCTTATAATTTTTTAGAATCATAAAATTTTATTGTACTTATTCGTGATATATAAAATATTTGAAAAAAAAATTATAATTTTTTATAGGATTGTTAGTTTATAGAAACTAGAAATATAATAAATACGTTTAAGAGGTGTCTATGACAAAACAGAAAACATAAAAAGAGCTCAAACGGTCAACGATTTGATTTTTTTTTCAGCTTCACGCTGTATCCCGCACATACCACTGTAGGCATAGAGAATCTGGAAATTATAATATATTAAGACATTCCGTTCCCTACCTTCCGACAAATTTCCGATGCATTTTTTGCGTTTTGAGTGACGTGTTTTTCCTTATTACCCGAATGAAGAAATAAAAATATTAATAAACAATAATTAATTTCCCTTAGTGGCAATCGAACCCACAACCGTCTTGCTTACAGTCGCTTGAGCTCCTGCGCAACGACAGCCTCCGTATAATAAAAAATATATATAAAGTTAAAAAATACACGCTTTGATTGCGCATTAATAAGTACGTATATGAGACTAAGCTCGAATGGTTTGTTATTATCGTCTGAAGCTCCACTCACAGGTTGTGGCCCTCCATCATTAGACCAGGTTGATGATATCTCATAATTTCAATTGTACTGTCACAAAATCTATAATTGGGTTTCGTTAGATTTTTTTCATAGGCTTAAGCTAGATTAAGATTAATTAAGTACATAACAGCGAAATTAGGACCAAAATTTCAAACAAAATAAAACAATCTGACTGACTTAGCAGTTTAATTCAACCCAAGGTTAAATATATAACCTTTCGATAAGCCAGTTACAGGATAACCCTGCCCTCATCAATCTTCATGAGAAATTCTAATGTTTATTTCATATTGTGTTTGTATGTACAGGCCATTTGAAAAACAAAATTGTACAAATGAATCTCCGAGATTTATTCTGAGCGAGCAAATAAACTCGGTATTTCGTCCCTTTTTATTATTTAAAATACGGCTTTATATACATGTGTACGGGAAGACGAGTCTAATGTAGGTAGGATTTTATTTTTTAATTTTTTGTAGCTTAAATTTTTCATTCCGCTTATGACAGAGTAAGAAATGGGAACCTAATGTTAAGTACTTGTAGTGATGGGACTCAACGGTGCGCGTATTTTTATCTGATAGAGCCAAAAAACGATAATAATTCATTTTCCTGATTTTTCAACTACCCACAATCACGACAAGAAATTTTTATAATTGAAAGTACCATTTTAAGCAACATAATTAATTAAAATATTTACAAGTAAATAATTAACAATTGAATTATATAATATAAACATCAGTATAAAGTGTTGGTTTGTGTGTACGGTCTAAGCGTCGACTTCCCCACCGACAACCATTTGTCAAAACTTTGCTTTAGTTCTTTGTTTTGAAATGTTTGTGTTGAATGTTTAATCTAAAAAATATTTTGAAATCTCTATTTACTTCTCAAGGGAACAGTTTATTTTGGAATAAAATAAAAAGATGCTATCTTTTATTAGTAATCAATTATTTTTCATTATAATTACAGGTGCATAGTATCCATAATTTTAACATAATAACAATTTGAATGTTTGTTTAATCTATATCATCTATACATAAGATCTCAAGAAGAAGAGAATGTTGTTTTTTCAATTTCTTCGCTCTGGTGACAAGACAAGAAAAGGTATTGAATTCCATAAACAATATCTCAAAAATTGCGTAGAAATTATAAAGAATGAGATATTTTGGTCTGTCTTTTTATTCTGCTTTATGCAGCGTGAAGTTTAGAAATATTTATTTTCAATATAATCATTGCCATTGAGGCCAGTTGTATCCGCAGGTGTACACCTCAAAAACGTGCTGCAGTATGTTAAGCGTTGTGTGCTATAGATTGGGAGATTAATTCCCACTTAAGGAAATGAAATGTTTAATATGTTCATTTTCTCACTCTGGCTACGGAGGGCGGCTTGGAGTTCCTCTCAACATCAGAGTCAAAACACTCAACCTCAGGTTCCATCTGTCTATCCGTCTATTTACGGTACACAGCCAGTAGCTAAAATTAGTTTAACAGCATTTCTAGTAATGTAAACGCGATGATTATCAGATTTTACTTGAGAAAATAGATTATTTTTCTTTCCCTGCTCTGGCAAGATAGAATGTGGTGTGAAGCACCTGTCTCATCCGCAAAATTGAGAAAAAGAATAGTCTAGAGTAATCAGACTTAGTGGAATCGAATTTTACAAATCTATTAATGCTTGTTATCGTTACCTTTATAAGATAATAGAAATTTATCTAACTCAACCTAACCCGAGCCAACCATTTTTATTACTTTCTTACAAAATTTAAACGACCAGCCTTTCTAGTACCAGACCATTGTTTGAAGACCGTTATTTGAGGCTTACCAAAGTGAAATGTCAGAAATATAAGAACGAACTCGTTATATATCTTAGTGACAAATATTCGGGCCGTCCAATAAATACGGAATCCCCCACATTGTTTCTAGATGCCCTCCATAAATCATCTTTATGTTAGTAATTAATAAAAAATTCTAACGACAATGCCGCCGTCCGTTATAGCGTTGAGATATCTGCTACGATCTCGACTATTTGCTGACGTTATTATTCGTTCTGTTTAATATATTATTTGTCCGATTTTGAATGTAGAGGGTAATGTGTTTATTATAAGATTCTATTTATAATAATATTGTAAGGAAATGCTAGTTTCTCATATATATTGCACGATTTTTATTATTTAAATACAGAAAGCCGTCGATCCATCGTTGAGGCCATCGTGGTGCAGGGACACAAGGGTATGATTATAACGCGATGGTTTTTGCTTCAATTCCTCAAAAAAATAGGCCGCAAGTGGGGAACGAAGTATCTTAACACTGGGTTTCCTCTGCCTACCCTGTGTGTGCGGGATACAGCGTGATGCTGGTTTAATTAGTTTTTTTTTTATATTATACTCTTTATTGCACTTAAAAACAATTGATACATTGTCCAGAATATTGTTAGCAAAGGTCAACTTATCCCTAATAGAATTATTTTCCAGTCAACCTATGGATGTGAGAGAAAGTTAAAAATTTGCAGGCCTGCAAGTGCAAGAACTAATGTTTATGTATTATAAATCTTATAACTTGTAAATATAGATATAATAGGTACATATAAACTACACAAATATAAATAAAATATAAGTACATATGAATACATATATATAATAAGTATATACATATAACAACGTATACAAGATATAAATATATAAACAAAACAATATATAAAAAGCCAACTATGTAGTAACATAAGAAAATAAATATTGATTATAGTACTTTGTGGTATTATTTATTAAGGGTAATCAGTTCTATAAAGTGTGCTTTTAGAACAGACTTATACAGAAATTGCATTCTATACAGTAGCCCAAGCACGAATAATTATTCAAAAGTATTCGAATCGTTGTCGATACCAATTTGTATAGGAATTGAACAACATCCTAGACAACAACAACAACATAGATTTTAATATATTTATTTTAATATATTGAAATAAATATATTAAAATCTATTTATTAAAATACACAAGTCAACCTAAGTAGAAGGTTCCTCTTAGGTTGACTTGTGTATTTCTATAAGAAGGCTCCTTCTGTTATATTATTCGCTTAATATATTGAATCCGATACTTAAAACTATCTTAATGAGCAAACTGTTGATATTAAAAAAGAATGCATATTTAAGATATTTAACCGTTCACCTAAAAATAGCAACAAATAACAGCCAATTTCATAATTAACACTTGAAGAACATAAACAAACAAGCTGAAGTTAGTTCGGTGTATAGTGGATTTAAATTCGGAGGCCCAGTGGGTTGGAAAATTGAGAAGTGGATTAGGCAAATCACTTTTCATTCCATCCCGTACC